>JAJLRJ010000013.1:21002000-21222000 GCA_024195265.1 Dendrophyllia cribrosa
GTGAAAAAATTCTGCCAGTTTCGGGGTCGTTTTGGAGTAATTTGAAATTTTTTAAAATGATGCTTTTGACTGTGTTGTTGTGTGGGTGGAAAGTGAGGGTGAATGGAATTCTCTCGTTCTCTTCCTTCTGTGGCGTTTGTAGTGCTGATTGTCTGTCGATCTGTTGTGCACGTTGTTGGCCCGTATTAACAACAGAGTCAGGGTACCCACGTTTCTTGAAAAACTGGCACATTTCTTCTGATTTGTTGGAAAAATCAGAGTCATCACTACATAGACGTCGAAGTCTGAGAAATTGAGAATACGGAATGGCGTTTTTAACGTGCGATGGATGTGAGGATGAATGTAACAGAAAACTGTGGGAATCTGTAGGTTTGTAGTGCACACTTGTGGATAAACTGTTACCGTTGATTGAAATATTAATGTCAAGAAAAGCGACTGAGGTTTCGGAAATTTCCCAGGTATATTTTAGAGCTGGATGAAAAGTATTGACAGAAGTTATGAATTGATTAAGTTCCTCTTTACTGGAAGAGGTAGCGCCAATGCAATCATCGATGTAGCGGCCGTAGAGTTCGGGTTTGGTTCCGTGGTACTGATTAAAAAATTTGTCTTCGATGTGGCCTACAAAAAGGTTAGCGTAGCTTGGTCCCATTTTGGTGCCCATGGCGACTCCATTTACTTGTTTGTAGTAGTTTTGGGAAAATGAAAAACAGTTAAGTGTCAAAACTAATTCGGCCAAGCGGAGCAGTGTTTCTGAGCTTGGGTTTTGAATGGAGCGCTGGTCGAAAAAATATTTTAGTGCTTGAAGTCCTTCGTCATTGGGGATGACGGTATATAAAGAGGTAATGTCCATAGTGAAAATTAATTTGTTTTCGCTGGGAAAACTGAAATCCCGGAAAATTTCGAGTGCGTGATTGGTGTCCTTAATGTACGAGGGTAGTGATTTGACAATGGGGGCCATGATTTTGTTGTTTGGCGGACCGACCTTTACCGACAAGAGGCTTTTCGGCAACTTTCTGACACCGCTTTCTATGCCAAAGTTGATAAAGATCTCACTTCTACCAACCAAAAAATTGTCAAAGAAACTATCCAAGACCTCATTACTAAACAACAATTACCAGTTACCGCCAACAATCTCATCATCACTACTCCTAGAACCTCACGCGTTTATTTCAAACCTAAAATTCATAAACCAAACAATCCGGGCCGACCAATTGTTTCCGCTTGTAGCTGTCCTACCGAACTAATTTCTAGCTATTTAGACAAAATCATGGCCCCCATTGTCAAATCACTACCCTCGTACATTAAGGACACCAATCACGCACTCGAAATTTTCCGGGATTTCAGTTTTCCCAGCGAAAACAAATTAATTTTCACTATGGACATTACCTCTTTATATACCGTCATCCCCAATGACGAAGGACTTCAAGCACTAAAATATTTTTTCGACCAGCGCTCCATTCAAAACCCAAGCTCAGAAACACTGCTCCGCTTGGCCGAATTAGTTTTGACACTTAACTGTTTTTCATTTTCCCAAAACTACTACAAACAAGTAAATGGAGTCGCCATGGGCACCAAAATGGGACCAAGCTACGCTAACCTTTTTGTAGGCCACATCGAAGACAAATTTTTTAATCAGTACCACGGAACCAAACCCGAACTCTACGGCCGCTACATCGATGATTGCATTGGCGCTACCTCTTCCAGTAAAGAGGAACTTAATCAATTCATAACTTCTGTCAATACTTTTCATCCAGCTCTAAAATATACCTGGGAAATTTCCGAAACCTCAGTCGCTTTTCTTGACATTAATATTTCAATCAACGGTAACAGTTTATCCACAAGTGTGCACTACAAACCTACAGATTCCCACAGTTTTCTGTTACATTCATCCTCACATCCATCGCACGTTAAAAACGCCATTCCGTATTCTCAATTTCTCAGACTTCGACGTCTATGTAGTGATGACTCTGATTTTTCCAACAAATCAGAAGAAATGTGCCAGTTTTTCAAGAAACGTGGGTACCCTGACTCTGTTGTTAATACGGGCCAACAACGTGTACAACAGATCGACAGACAATCAGCACTACAAACGCCACAGAAGGAAGAGAACGAGAGAATTCCATTCACCCTCACTTTCCACCCACACAACAACACAGTCAAAAGCATCATTTTAAAAAATTTCAAATTACTCCAAAACGACCCCGAAACTGGCAGAATTTTTTCACAACCCCCACTAATTTCATTCAAACGTGACAAAAACATAGGCAACTTTCTAGTTACGAGCGCACTGAAATCTGACGATGTACCGGGAACTTTCAAATGCACACGCACACGATGTAACACTTGTCCTTTCATTCACAACGCGGACAAAATAACAGGACCCAAACGATCTATTAAATCACTGATCGTTTTACATGCACCTCCGTAAATGTTATCTACTGCATAACATGTACTTTTTGAAAAAAGAAATACATTGGCGAAACAGGGAGGAGACTGGGCGACCGTTTTCGTGAACATCTCCGAGACGTTGAAAAAAATGACAAAGACGCATCCAAACCAGTCGCGCGCCATTTTAATCTTACTAACCATTCTAAACAACACATGACAATCTGCGGCCTTTCCCTACACCAGGGTAACACAGAAAGCCGTAAAAACCTAGAACAAAAAATCATCTTTCAAATCGGCACTCTCAAACCCCACGGAATCAACGAACGCTTTTCATTCAACTAATCTACATTTGTTTTTCACGTCACCAAATTTCCACCAATAGCGTGGCTCCACCGCTTACTATATAAAACCACACACTACCCACAATTCCTTGATTCGCTCCGACGAAGGGCTAGCGCTCGAAACGTCAGCTATTTGAATCTTTTTACGGTGGTCAATTTACCTTATCGACTCAGTCGATAAAACTAAATTCTCGTGTTTCATCCCCCCACCGACGCAGCACCACAGTTTCTCTAGAAACTAACCCCATTCATTTGTTATTATTTCGTTACATGCTGACAAGTAAAGACTGCTGTTGGACCCAAGTTTTCAGTGTGTTCTCAGAAGCTCCGAGGATTACTTTCGTTTTAATGGATCATGCCCATTCGGAGCCTACTAGTGTCGTTCTCCCCCCCCCCCCCCCCCCCCCCCCCCCCCCCCACATCTGAGCCCAAGTCATAAAGTTGACCAAATAAAACAACGAAACAGCCTTACGACCACCAAAAACTATTGTCTGAGTTTATTCATAGATTGTATTGTATCTATATGTCTAGTTCGCAGCGTTTCCAGCATTACAAAATATCATGTGAAGAGTTCTATGTCCACTCCTGTGCAAGCAATCCTTCCAGTTTGTGAATTATCTTATCTCCCATCGTCCCTGCCCCTCCCCAATCCCCCCCCCCCCCCCCCCCCCCCCCCCCCCCCCGCACACATCTGCAGACAAGGTCAAGAGCCAGTGAAACTATTTGGACATCTTCATTGAACGAAATAAAAGGTAATGAGAACTCAAGAGGAGCCCCAGAGTGGAAAGGGAAGGGTAAGTCAATCAGCTTATTGAGCGATCGAGCAAGAGTAAAATATTACAAGGACACGTTAATCCTAGTAGGAAACGGCGAGTTTCTGTGGCTAATTAAGTAGTTAAACCTGTATTAAGCGGACACCGTTAAGCGGACATCTTCCATTAAACGGGCAGTACCAAAATTGTGTTCTCATATTTACTGTTAAGGATACCTGAATTAAACGGACACCTCTATTATGATAGACTGACGCGGACATCCCTAAAAGTTGATTGCAATGATTGTTTCTATTGTCCAAAACCTGTTTTAAACGGACGCTTATAAGCATAGACTCAAGTCAATGAAGACGAAATCATAGTTTTCTGGTCTATTCGACCAGTTGGTCCTAATTGGAGAGCAAAAAAAGCGCATGCTGAACGGAAGAATGACTGTGAATCAGTCCGACGAAGAGCCAGTTTTAACCGTTTTGTTGAGTTGTTGGACTTTTCTCATTACCATAAATAAGAGAATTTCTCGTTGTAATCACACTGCAAAGGCATTAATCATGACGTTTTCTATGGAAACCTCTTTTAAGCGGACCCTAGAGCATTCCCCGAGGGTGCCCGCTTAACACAGGTTTGACTGTATTCCAAAGGAATAAAAAACCGTAAGTTTCTGGATTATTTTCGCAAGTGGTATCACCGTTATCGAACCAACAAGCTTTATACAACTCAGTATATACGGTTTATCTATGAATGGAATAGCAACAAGTGCATTGTGTGATATAACTGATATAAGCACGCGGTAATTTTTAAGAACCCAGCTAAGTGTCTAAAGTACTCTCGAATGTTATTAAAAAATCCCGAGTGTTTATAACTCAACAATGCACTTGGGCGCATTTCATATGTCCTTTATAAAAAAGATCATGGAATTCCGCGTGCTGAAACTCGTGACGTAGACCGCGCGCATTATACGAGTTCAATAAAGCACTTGCGCGACGTCGGCCGTGTGTTTTATAATGAAGTTGAATTGATCAATCGTAGCGCGCGTTATATGACCAAAATTCAAAAGTTCCACCCTAAAAGTTGAAAGTCGGGTAGCAAGTGACGACAGTTTCGTCTTCTAACGTATTTCCTTTTTTGGTTCAGTCTGGTGCGTTGTGCGGATCGACATTTCTGTTCAGTTTCTAATGCAGTCCATCTACCTTTACTTTTCTGTGTAAGATTTTTATGAGGTTATTTGCCCTTATGATATATCAGTGGTAATCGTATTGTAATAACAGCCGTATGATAATGTTGACGGACCAACTGGTAATCGCGCTCAGAGAACGCAAAACTTTAGTTTTTGCAGTTCTTTTGGCGAACAAAAGTATAATTATACAAAAAGTAGAAATACCATGGTAAAATTGTTTTAATATGAAAAAATAACCAATCAGCTTATGAAATCAATCTATCATGCATCATGTGAATTACCACACGTACTGTAGAATTCAAGTTTTCGTAACATTCGGTGTAAATATGAGGAAATTCTATTTTGCGCATACTAAAAATTTTGACTTTTTATGCTAACCCGTACCAATTATAATTTGTCGCTTCCTTTTCTTTTTTTTCCTCACCTCTCTTCTTTGTGACTATTTTTTTTTCTTTTTTGTTTTCTTACTTTCTGCTGGAAAAGTTTTTATTTAACCTTTGAAAAGTGCAAAAAAATCAATCTTCAAATAATAATAGGTTGGTACGAAAAATTTGTCAAATATTTGGAAGAAAACATTCATAACCTTTTTTGTGTGTAACTCCTGCAGAATAGGTATGATCTTCCAAAAAAGTCTGTGTATGCAAAGATCTGTTCTTTCTGCATCAGTTAATTATCAAAGTAATCTAAATGACAAGCAAACTGTTGTCGTCAAAAATGCTTTATTGGGTATGTCACCATACCGTGCCTAAAAGCGCGTCTAGAATTATTGAGGATTAGATAAAAAATGATTCGCCCCAGGTTTTTTTTTTACACTAATGCACTGAAATTTTCTCCCATGAAAGACGTCATTGACGACCTATTGCTAACCAAAGGATTTGATGTTTCCTAAAAAATAATCTAGATTCTCTCGCTAACGGAATATCTTGCAAAATGGGCACTTCCGTAACCCGCAAAAAGTTCGAAACCAGCTATACAAAAACAGCCTCTTTTTCCAAGAAGAATTACAAGAAACAGTATCAAATTTTAATCCCAAAACATGTAGTAATATGCCTAACTTTTGTGAAAATTTGATTACATTTGGTTTATTAGAAACGTTGAAATTCGATGTAGAAGTTATTTTTGTTACTTTAAGCCGTTTCAATCAAACTTGAAACATCAACTCGACTTGAAAGTGTAATGTGCAACCAACGTTTTTTTTTTTGTATCGCGCAAACCACCTTTGTTCCTTGATGAGGGTAAGCGAGTGAACGGTATGGGACAATTTAGGCATCCATCTACCCACCTTTTGTCACAACTTTCAGGAATTACCCCGAAAAAGATCCTCTTACCCTTGCATAGGGCGCTTTTGTAACCTTGAAGACGGGAAAATGTTAATAAATCATTGGGTTTTCAAGGACTCCAAAAGATATTTTTATATAAGTATAATCGTACTACTAGCACTCAGAAAAATCTCAAACGGAAGTGTGAAATGTAGAAATAGACATTTGGCAGCCATGGAGACAACTTGGTTACAAATGTGCCCGAAGTCCGTCTCGAGAGAGAGAGAGAGAGAGAGAGAGAGAGAGAGAGAGAGAGAGAGAGAGTCCGAAAAATTTGCCGTTAATTAACTGCGAAATATTGCCTCTGTATATATATATGGAGAGCGAAAAATTCGCCGTTAATTAACTGCGAAACATTGCCTCTGTATATATATACAGTCCGAAAAATTCGCCGTTTATTAACTGCGAAATATTGCCCGTGTATATATATGGAGAGCGAAAAATTCGCCGTTAATTAACTGCGAAATATTTCCCGCGCATATATACGGAGAGCCAAAATTTCGCCGTTAATTAGCTGTGAAATATTGCATCTGTAATTATATAATTATGTATATATCTTATATCTTATATATATATATATATCTTTTTGTGTTTCTTATCATTTTCTTCTTGCCGTTAGGATCAGTCTTGCCGTCTATATTTTGTCATTTGAAGTTTTTTACTGATCCAGGTCTACAACAGATCCAGCTCCTATTAAAGTGCATATGAAGTAATTTTTTATTTTGTCTTTTTTTGGAGGCTATTATGCCTTTATTTCGAAATGATAAAAGAAATTTGTCAGAGAAAAATTTAAGGCCTCTTTTTTGCCGTCCAAAGTAGCACAATTTGCAGAAATCAGTGTCCCGGAGACTGGGAACGAGGTTTCGAAATCCATTGTGTTGATGACGTAGAAAATACTTGAGATTCGTTTCTTCAAAAGAATGCCGCCATGATACTCGTGAGTTGAAGTATTTTCTACGTCACAGCCTTGTAATACAATAGCTTTGGCCGCGCGCTCGATAGAGACACTTTCTGGCGGAAAATGCAAAACTTTCAAGCCGAATAATTTCACAATGGGAAGGATCTTTTCGATGAAACCCACAAATTTAGATAAAGAAAGTAAAGCACTATCAAAACATGGAAATATTTTTTTTTTACTTCATATACACTTTAACGTTTTGTCGCTGTGGTCTTGCCATATTTAAAGTCTTGAATTCATCTGTATATATATGGTGAGCGAAATATTTGCCGTTAATTAACTGCGGAATATTGCCTCTGCATATATATGCAGTCCGAAAAATTCGCCGTTAATTAACTGCGAATTATTTTTACATGAGCTCGGATTCCTTTGTTCTTTTCGGGGGGAATATATTACATAACCCCCGAATCAACTGTCTGAAAAGCTGGGAGCGGCTTTGATTGTTTTAAGGGAAGAGTGGGGCTAATGAACAGCTAATTAAAATGCGAGGGGATTATGTATTAATATGCAAGGGGAATAAGTCACTTATCCCCCCTGCATATTAATACATAATCCCCTCGCATTTTAATTAGCTTTTCATGAAGAACAATTTTACAAATGTTCACATGGAAATTTTAAGGCTAGACTTTACAATACCCGGCCACTCTGAAGTCGCATTACTCATGCATCGCGGCCCGCGGTCCCACGGTGAATGAATAAGTTCAAATTTGTGACACCGCGGTCCGCGGTCCCACGGTATCGTGAATACCGCTTGATAAAAAGAACGCGGGCTTTGATAAGTCGAAAATATAATTTTTACATTTTTTGGCTATTAAAATTAGGAGTTTAGCGCTGATCTACAAGGGCTCTACATGGAAATGGTTAGCTTTCATTTATTGTTAGGGTAACACCATACACATCTTAAACTTTGTGGGTTAAGCGCTGATCTATAGTGATTAGGGCTAAGAACTGCCTCGAAATGGTTAGCTTTCATTTGTTGTTACGGTAACACCATACTAATCTTAACTCATTGCCTTCAGGTCTTTAAAATTTCAGACGAATTCGTCTGATGACGAATAACACTCGCAAAAAATTGCGTTACATCCGATTGCCTCCAAATTTGGCCCACAGGAAGTTAATAGATTTAGCTAATTATGTGCCTAGTTCCAGCCCCCATCGTGTTTTGAGCTTCACGCAACGAATTTGTGTCAGACGGCTTCTGCGAAGAATGAAAGCTTGTATCGACGAATTTCAACCAAATACAAGTCAAGCAAGTTATTTTGAAGGATTCTGGAGGATAATAGGCCAAACAAACGCGAAAATCGACGAAAGAAAACAGTAAGAATCTTTGTTTCAAATTCGCCGAGTAGGCGAGAGTAGGCCAGTCTGGCACACATTCTGTTGAAACGCAGTGAAATCCGTCCCGCTGAGCTTTTTGCCTTCAAAGCCTTGTTTATTTTGATGACTTCTATCAGTGAATTCATGTTTGCTTGTTTTTAACTCGATATTTCGCCGAGAAACTAAAAAATAAAGCGGCTTTTGAAAGTAAATATCGGGTCACGAGGTGACGCTCAAGTCTATTTCGACCGATATTCGGTATTTTTTGCTTAGATATTGAAGAAAAAAATTATTTCTACTGTATTACATAAAATAGACAACTTTCCTGGCAAAATTACACTCCTAACCGTGGACCACGGTGGCAGGGAAAACTTATATATCATTATTATTCATCGACTGTGGCACCGCGGACTGCGGTGGCAGGGAAAACTTATACATCATTATTATTCATCGACTGTGGCACCACGGACCGCGGTGGCAGGGAAACCTTATACATCATTATTATTTATCGACTGTGGCACCGTGGACCGCAGTGGCAGGGAAAACTTACACATCATTATTACTAATAGAAATATTTTTCTTCCACTGCGTGACCGCGGGCCATGTCGCGTAAGTAACGCTTTCTGAGTGGCCGGGTATTGTAAAGTTGCTCCAATATTAAACACAACGCTATAATTACGTTTCTCTCATATATAACGCTGCAAACCTGTTCACAGTAAATACAGTCAATTTGCAATTGGAGGGTATTCACTCTGTTGACTTATCCTTCTTCCTTATTTCGTATACGAACTTGCTCAGCCAGAACGACAGTTCAAAATTGCACAGCGTCTTTAGAATTCCACTGTTTGGAGCTACCACGAAAGTGTCGCTGTCATTTAGTGGTAAGGCGTTCCGTTCTTTAACCCAGTCATCCCAAACTCGTGTACTCCATGTAGTTGACCTCTTTGTATATTGTTGTATTCTTGCTTTATTCCTCGCCTAAATTTCCCTGTCGGTTACAGTAGTGATCCCTCGCCCGGAATCATCTTTATCGAGTTTGCACCCGCAAATAAAGATTCAAAATTGTTTTCCGAAAGCTCAATTGCAGTACCGCCGCTAAAACTGGTTTGAACAATAAACATTTCGGACTCCGAATCACTAGGCTGTTTCTAGCATTCACTACGAACAACTAATTCGAAATGCGACTTGGAAAAATTAACATAATTAAAAAGCCGAGAACCATGTAATACCACCAGTGCCAGCATGGAATGTTGAAAACAAAAGAAAGGTGAACAATGGAGGCATTTTTCTATCAGTGTATTTTTGCATCCCTTGAGGAATCCTCGCCATTGTAAAAATAAGCCATTTATCGGCCTTCAGCTCGGAGTTATTTGATTTATTCCCCTCGTGCGTTACCCTCGGGCTACGCCCTCGGGCAACGCACGAGGGGAATAAATCACATAACCCCTCGCTTCAGGCCGATAACCCTTACATATTGCCTCAGTATATATATGGAGATCGAAAAATTCGCCGTTAATTAACCACGAAATACATGTATTGCCCGTGTATATACATGCATATAGAGAGCGAAAAATTCGCAGTTAATTAACTGCAAAATATTGCCTCTGTATATATATGGAGAGCGAAAAATTCGCCGTTAATAATTAGCTGCGAAATATTGCCTCTGTATATTTATGGAGACCAAAAACTTCGCCGTTAATTATCTCAGACCCGAAGTGATAAAAACAATGCAGATGATAAGCATGCTATAGCACAAAAAAGGCCAAAAATAAACGTTTTTTGAGCCGTACCCATTCTACCCATTATATCAGTAGCATACATGTATGTTGCCAACCACAGCAGTAAAACAGGTTATAAATTAATTATGACTGTTTCATAAAAAATGCAGTTTGTTTGCAGTGATCTATATACTGAACAACATACAATTAATCAGTGAATCAGTGAATTTGTTACATTTATTAATTAAAAGTCTTCGCATTTGTTATGCAGTCATGTTCGGAATTCTACTAAAAGACAGGGAGCTGGAACTGAAGAAAATAGAATAAGACTCTCAGAACCCCCCAAAAAAATGAAACTGAGGCAGCAGAACGAAATCTGAGACCAAAAGAAAGCAAACCACACATTCTCTCTTCTGAATAACCCATATTGTTTATATTACATATTAAGTATAAATTGAAATTGTATCTGTTTTCCGTATATCTTTTAATAAAGTTGTTTAAACCTTTAACTGGCAATCGTACATACTTTTAATGGTAAGAAGGAAAGTGCTAACGGCAATGCACGATGGAATGTCAACTTTTTTCATTGTTACAACTAGTGATCTGATTGGCCTAGACTCAAACACCGCTAAAAAGTTAGGTTTTAAGGTGCAATTTGTTTGATTTTTTAAACGTTTCATGTAATTTAAGACCCAATCGCAAAACATGCAAAGTTTTAAAGAAATTGTATTTGAGGAACTTGCTATTATTGCTATACAGCTGTACTTGGTATTTAAGAGTGAGTCCACCATAGGACCAGGCAAGTGTGGCACAAGCCATCTCTCCGATTTCTACCAAACTTTGCCAGTATAAAGGTTTCGATAAAAGATTTAAAAATCCAAAGTAGTTTACATCTGCCATTATTCCAAGAGGAACTGGGCACCCCCATAGTTATTTTGTGGCAAAACCCCTAAAATTATCATATATTTAGTGTAAAATGCATACAGTTGTAACACTCACAGGATATAAAGGAATTCATTCAAACATTACACGTGTAATGTTTGTCCCTTAAGTAACCTCCAAACACAATTTCAAGAGAAATGGTATAGCAGCTGTCAATCAACAGACGTTAATCATTAACCCTGTCACGCAAAATTTCAAATATGTCAAAAAATGATCGATTTGAGAGGAAATAATCTCTAATGAGAAAACTTGTTCTAACGAGATAATACCACTGTAAATCAGATCTATCCTACAACTTTTAAAAACAGTTAAAAAAATTTTGGCCTCAATTTTAACCCATTGAAAAATTTAAACTGAAGTTACATTCGTCTGCAGACGAGGGTTGTCCTTTAAAAAAGACGAGAAAAGCAACACGCTTTTCAGATAAAGTGAAGCTTTATCTCAGAAGTGTCTTCCTGGAAGGACAAAACAAATGAAGAAAGGCCAACTCAGCAGACATCTCCTCCAAGCTAAAAAGTATCAGGTCGGAAAACACTGGTGGAAAGATGTTTGCTATAGAAGATTGGCTTACTACCAAGCAGGTTGCAAGCCACAGGGTTAAACAAGAGTGGTCAACTGTGCTCTGGAAAGGTACAGCTTCATCACAAGCACAGATTTAATTTTTGGCACTTATGTGTAGCGTTATTTGGGACGGACCATTATTTCTCTGGAGGGAGGGGGGGGGGGGGGGGGGGGGGGGGGGGGGTGTTGAGAAATTTCCCTCTGCAAACAATTTTTTTTAATTTATGCGCCTTTGCAATCATTTTTTTTTCCAAGAGCACCTTCCTGCAAAAATTTTTTTCAATTTTTTTTTAGTGCCTCTTCTCTGGTGCCAAAAATATTTGAGCTAATAAGCTATTTTTCGAAAAAAAAAATCAATAGTATAGCCAACTATTTTGGCCACATACGCTCCTTGTTATTTATAGTTGGGTTTGTTCTTCTTTTAAAAGCTTTTATACATCACTTGCCGTTTTAATTCCTACGCAACTACTGGCGCAAATAAAGGGCGATTCCATGCACAGTACAGAAGTCCTGATCCCCTTTGACGTTGTTCCCACAGGCCATCATACTCGTACCACCTGGCCTGTGGTACCAGCGGGTGAAGGCAGGCACATTGCTGATTTAAACTGATTTCATCGCCATAGGTTACTCCAAATAACTTGTAAACAGTGAGATTCTTACCTTAAGCCCTGGCACAACGAAGAGCTTTTTGGCTGCTTTTTGTGAAGGCAAGGTGAAGGCGGTTTGTCTTGTGCAGCCAAATGGAAAGAGACATCTTGAAGCTATTTTCAGCTGCATTTGCTTTCGCATCACTGAGCAATATTTCAGTTTTGGAACTAATATTTTTTAAAGGTTTATCTGACTTCTCTGCAAACATTTTTTTTACACATGGCATGTTTTCAAACAATTTATTTTGTCTTTTCAGGCCCTGCAAACAATTTTTTTTTCGCTCGCAGGTACAAATTTATATTTTGGTCCTTTTGCGGTTATTGGTATGTTCTGCTGGCGTCCAGATCTTTTAACGTGACATATTTTTGTCTTTTTCGTAATGGATACATGCCTTACATGCCTAGCGCATGTACTCAATAGCCAGCTCATGAGCAATTTTTGGTATTTTGATACACTGCATTTTCGGAGGTGGATTTGGAATTTGCTTTGACATGCTTTACGGCATTTCACGTGGCACTGGAGAAAATACTGGCGGAGTTAAGTGTTTAGCCTGTCCGACTTCTTACTCTAAAGGTAATTATAAAATTACAACCAGAGGTTGTTTTGGACTGGCTAATAGAGACGTCAGATGTAATGCATGTAAGCGACCTTTTGAAAGATTGTGTGACATATGCTTCCCGATCGTATAAACCGAACACGTACGCATATAAAAACATATAAAAGCTGTTAGAGTATTTTCTTAGCTCATTTCCAAGCAAATGAAAACTATAAAGCTATTTGTACTTGCATATGAATATTACATAATCAAGCATGTTTCCAATTGTTTTGAAATATGTTTTGGACTGTTGCGTGACTGTTTTTGCATGAATAATTCTTTGTTAGTTTATTTCTTATCCTTTCAATTCTTATGACCTATAATTTCATTTCATTTTATATGAAATCGACCTTTTGTGCGTTTTCAACATCCTGTAAACTAGAATAGAAGTAACTCTTCAAGTATGAATTTGTGGTTATGTATTAACTTCAGTTTAAATTTTTCAATGGGTTAAAATTGAGGCCAAAAATTTTTTGACTGTTTTTAAAAGTTGTAGGATAGATCTGATTTACAGTGGTATTATCTCGTTAGAAGAAATTTTCTCATTAGAGATAATTTCCTCTCAAATCGATCATTTTTTGACATATTTTAAATGTTGCGTGACAGGGTTAATGATTAACGTCTGTTGATTGACAGCTGCTATACCATTTCTCTTGAAATTGTGTTTGGAGGTTACTTAAGGGACAAACATTACACATGTAATGTTTGAATGAATTCCTTTATATCCTGTGAGTGTTACAACTGTATCCATTTTATACTAAATATATGATAATTTTAGGGGTTTTGCCACTAAATAACTATGGGGGTGCCCAGTTCCTCTTGGAATAATGGCAGATGTAAACTACTTTGGATTTTTAAATCTTTTATCGAAACCTTTATACTGGCAAAGTTTGGTTGAAATCGGAGAGATGGCTTGTGCCACACTTGCCTGGTCCTATGGTGGACTCACTCTTAAATGCGAAATTCGCATTTCTCTCAAGCCCGGAGATTTACAACGCATAATCAAACACCAACACCGCCAAGTTAGAATATAAAACAACTTGTGAGTGTCAAAGCGAAAGCGTAAAATTTTGTAAAGCCGCCGCGAAGACGCAAGGGGCTTTCGATTTCAAGCCTGTGAATCAAACGTTTTCTCCCGGAAAAAGGAGAAATGGTTAATGAAGATGAGGGTAGTGAAAGAGCAAATCTCTCCTGCTTTTTCCCAGCGGGAAAAAAGCTGACAGGCAAGGAATAAGCCGACAGGGTATTCCCACGGGAGATAGGGTGTAAACAAAACCTGGGCTAGGCCATGACCCGGGCCATGGCCCACCCTTTGGCCCACCATATGGCCTACCCTGTGGCCCACCCTAAATTTCATATTTTTACTTAAAAATATCAAAATAAAGAAAAAAGCTACTTACGCTCAGAGATCAAAATATTAATGTTGAATTAAGATCGATTGATGGCCGCCATGTTTTACATCTTCGATACATCTCGTCCTCAGAGCTCGTGCGTTTCAGGTCAGCAGTGACCGAATATGGCTGTTAATGTCGCTTTTCCGTATTTGTTTTATTACGAGTTGACTAAGATCAATATAAGTAGACAATAACAACACAACCATATTGTTTGGCGTAAAGGGGGACACCTTCTCTGCGGTTGGCATGAGAAGCGATTTCGTTGCGTGACCATGGGCCTCACTTATCTCCCCAGCACTACACGCTAGATCGAGAAAGAGTATTGGTGGGTCAAGTAATGCAAGACCATTTTAAGCCTCACTTGTCTTCCCGCACTGCACGCTGACAGGACAGAACAAGCGTATTGGCAGGTCCATTAGATTGCGTGACCCAAAAGCCTCGCCTATCTACCCAACACCGTACGCTGCCATCACACAAACAGCTAATGCTGGGTCGGACCGGAGTATTGGCAGGTGAAAAATGAAAATCAAAGGCTCCTAAGAGCCAACGCGTGAATAAGGAATGTTAACACGTTACGCAATATTGCGGTAAGCTTATGTTTTCACACTGACACGAGTAGTAGGATAAGTATGGATTTAACCTTTTTACTGCGTTCCCTTTGCGTTCCGTATGCGTTCCCCTCATTAGCTATGCTTAATCATGACGTCACAATATGCCTTCCCGCATACTAATTTGGAATAGGTAACTTATTAATGAATATTAATAAAGGGAATGTCTTTTCATGACCTCAACTACCTATCCCTTTTGTGTTATTCTGAAACAATAGGAACAATAGGCCGGCCCAAACTTGCCCGCATTATTCCAAGCCTGATTGGATCTTTAGATTTGTATTGTCTGTTTGAATAAAAAGCGCAGATTTTTTGAAAGCGTCATTCCTACAACTAGAGGTTTACTCTTGATTGGAAAACTTTGTTCTTGTTCGATTAATTCGAAACGTTTATTCCGTTGAAAATGGCTTATTTTTCCAACGTTGTTGATCTTCAAGCTGCTTTGAGCGCTTGTTCAACTGTCCGCGACTGGGAGATGTTGACGGAAGGTGTTAAAATCCCAGAGAATGTTGTTCCGTTGACGTTTGCGATGCTTGACATGCTCATCCAAGACATCGAATCGAGACCTAAACCTCTCCTGACGACAGACGAAAGGCAAAAACTCCAGCGCAAAGATGATGATGTGATCATGAATTGTATTGGAATGCTATGCTTTGGAAGTTGTGAAGAGAAAACTTGGAATGAACTGACATCTGATTTTCAAAGTCTCACTCAACTGTTAGACGAACCCGAGTTAAATTTAGAGTTTCTTGCTGAACGTTTCAAGGCAGTAAGAAACCACGCTCACTCTTTGAGTGTCAGTTTGTTCCGTCACTCCTTGGATTTTTACGCCAGACGCTTCTGGATGCTAATTGTAGCCATAGTTAATAGAACAAACTGGTTATGAAGCTCAACAAATTTCAAAAAGAGTGTACAAAGCTGCTTTGTTTTATGTTGAACGAACCGTGACCCTGCACATTGTTTTGTTTAACGTGTGAGCCCAAATGTTTCTACTGGTCAGTTGCTCATATGCATTTCAATACCTTTTGTGTTTTGTGCAGGGTCAAGGCAAACGAACAAAAGAAATGGAGAACAAAAACATATAACAAAAGACTGACTGAGTTTCATAACCAGTTTATTCTATTAACTATGTTGTAGCGATATGGATGACCCTTCAAGATCGTATTGCTCAGTTGGAGCTGCAGCTGTTTGTTAACAAGACAGGAAAAGCACACCTAGCTTTGTTATGGTCACAGATCGAAAACCTAGTAAAGAAACTCAAAGCGTTGTTGATACGAAAGAGCGTGGAATCACAAAAGGATTACTATCAAAAGCCAAAGAAAGATGACCCTGAAAATGGAACCAGTCAAAAGGAAGGACTAAATGTCTTGGAGTCAGTTACCAAACACCAAGTCAAACCGAAAAAGCGAAAGCTGTCAACATTGAAAGTTGAGATTCCCAAGCGACCAAAACTTCACAGACAACACGGAGTTGTCGAAAATCGAAGTGATGAACTGTAAAACTTTGAGTCACTGTGAACTGATTTTGTAAAATTATTTCAAAATATGATGTATATTTCTACTATCAATAAACCGTTAATGCGTAAATCTATTTTATATTTGTGTGTGCTTTAAGTTTTGAGAACATGACTTTCCGGTAGCTTTAAAGTTGAAACTTTTAAAAATGCGAACACTGAACTAAATTTGCATGGAAAATTAGCACCTCGGAAAAATAAACAAAGCAACCAATTTCATGCGCGCGGTAAAACAATAAACCCACACTTTGTTTAAGGTGAAACTATATTTATTGATAACAAACAATTCCATAATTATACAGTCAATTTAAACGCTTAGTTGGAAAGGAAAAGGTAGAGTTGGTTTAGTCCTATTCATCGGAAAAAAGCTTGTCTTAACACAGATGAAGACCTTTAACGAAAGGTTTAGCTTAAAAAGACAAGGACAAAAAGGACAAAATAAGGACACTAGGGACATTTGTGGGGACAATAGGGACAAAAGGGACAAAAGGGACAAAAGGGACAATAGGGACAAAAGGGACAAAAGGGACAAAAGGGACAAAAGGGACAATAGGGACAAAAGGGACAATAGGGACAAAAGGGACAAAAGGGACAAAAGGGACAAAAGGGACAAAAGGGACAAAAGGGACAAAAGGGACAAATGGGACATATCAAGTCTTAATACCTCTCTGGTCAGCCACCATGACAAGGCTTGGCTGAAATCTCATTCTGTCTTAACTCGTTGAACAAAGAGGTGCTAATTTTTCATGCAAATTTGGTTCAGTGTTAGTTGGCATAATTTAAACTTGTTGAACAGTGAAGGAGCTTAGTTCAATAGTTTTGGAAGGAGTGCGGTGGAAATGTAAAGTGTGGTGTGAGTTTTATTTCCTGGAGCGAAAATATTGGTTCCAGGAAAATAATGCCTAATTTAATGTTCTTGGTGCCCGGCTGAGGTACTCTCATACATGCTCTAAAACAGTTTGGGAATACATCAAAGTGTGCATGATTCAATAGTTATGGGAGGACCGCAGCGATTACTGAATTGTTTCGGAAACACTAAGGCTGTGTGAAATAAATTCGTTGATTTTATTTCTCTTACTGAAACTCTGTCGTTTTGTTGTAAATATTCTTGTTGATGAAGGAGTTATACCCGCAAACGCGTGTTTTAATAAAAGCTCACTTTCAAAAGAAGAGAAGTTTGTCTGATCTTGAACACTTTTAATGGTTAATAAACGTATTTGAAAAGAAAATCTACTATAAATTTGGGTCTTTTGCAAGCATCGCGCTTTTCAATTACTTCTTGGGTTACTAAATAGTAACTTTTCAGGGGGCAGCGGGGAAGAGAAAGAAAAAACGCCTGCCCGCAAGGCCTGCGTTCTCAAAAAACACACCCGCTAAATATGTTGGTTTTGGCCCTCGAGGCCCTTTTGGCCTCAATTGCTTGATAAATTAGCGATAAATTTAATTTAATTTTAATTTTGTAAACAGTTTTATCCTGTTGAAATCAAACTTTCACTTTACATGGTGCGGAGGAAATGCTGCTTTGCAGGCGAGTTACTGAACAAAGAGATGTATAATTTCTGATGAAATTTATCCAAGTATAAAGATTATAACTGACATTGTCATGGTGGCTGACCAGAGAGGTATTAAGACTTGATATGTCCCTTTTGTCCCTTTTGTCCCTTTTGTCCCTATTGTCCCTTTTGTCCCTTTTGTCCCTATTGTCCCCACAAATGTCCCTAGTGTCCTTATTTTGTCCTTTTTGTCCTTGTCTTTTTAAGCTAAACCTTTCGTTAAAGGTCTTCATCTGTGTTAAGACAAGCTTTTTTCCGATGAATAGGACTAAACCAACTCTACCTTTTCCTTTCCAACTAAGCGTTTAAATTGACTGTATAATTATGGAATTGTTTGTTATCAATAAATATAGTTTCACCTTAAACAAAGTGTGGGTTTATTGTTTTACCGCGCGCATGAAATTGGTTGCTTTGTTTATTTTTCCGAGGTGCTAATTTTCCATGCAAATTTAGTTCAGTGTTCGCATTTTTAAAAGTTTCAACTTTAAAGCTACCGGAAAGTCATGTTCTCAAAACTTAAAGCACACACAAATATAAAATAGATTTACGCATTAACGGTTTATTGATACTAGAAATATACATCATATTTTGAAATAATTTTACAAAATCAGTTCACAGTGACTCAAAGTTTTACAGTTCATCACTTCGATTTTCGACAACTCCGTGTTGTCTGTGAAGTTTTGGTCGCTTGGGAATCTCAACTTTCAATGTTGACAGCTTTCGCTTTTTCGGTTTGACTTGGTGTTTGGTAACTGACTCCAAGACATTTAGTCCTTCCTTTTGACTGGTTCCATTTTCAGGGTCATCTTTCTTTGGCTTTTGATAGTAATCCTTTTGTGATTCCACGCTCTTTCGTATCAACAACGCTTTGAGTTTCTTTACTAGGTTTTCGATCTGTGACCATAACAAAGCTAGGTGTGCTTTTCCTGTCTTGTTAACAAACAGCTGCAGCTCCAACTGAGCAATACGATCTTGAAGGGTCATCCATATCGCTACAATCAGCATCCAGAAGCGTCTGGCGTAAAAATCCAAGGAGTGACGGAACAAACTGACACTCAAATAGTGAGCGTGGTTTCTTACTGCCTTGAAACGTTCAGCAAGAAACTCTAAATTTAACTCGGGTTCGTCTAACAGTTGAGTGAGACTTTGAAAATCAGATGTCAGTTCATTCCAAGTTTTCTCTACACAACTTCCAAAGCAAAGCATTCCAATACAATTCATGATCACATCATCATCTTTGCGCTGGAGTTTTTGCCTTTCGTCTGTCGTCAGGAGAGGTTTAGGTCTCGATCGGTCTTGGATGAGCATGTCAAGCATCGCAAACGTCAACGGAACAACATTCTCTGGGATTTTAACACCTTCCGTCAACATCTCCCAGTCGCGGACAGTTGAACAAGCGCTCAAAGCAGCTTGAAGATCAACAACGTTGGTGAAAAAAGCCATTTTCAACGGAATAAACGTTTCGAAAATCGGACAAAGTTTTCAAAGCACGAGTTAACCTCTGGTTGTAAGAATGACGCTCTCGTTAAAATCTGCGCTTTTTATTCAAACGGACAATGCAAATCTAAAGATCCAATCAGGCTTGGAATAATGCGGGCAAGTTTGGGCCGGCCTATTGTTCCTATTGTTTCAGAATAACACAAAAGGGATAGGTGGTTGAGGTCATGAAAAGGCATTCCCTTTATTAATATTCATTAATAAGTTACCTATTCCAAATTAGTATGCGGGAGGGCATATTGTGACGTCATGATTAAGCATAGCTAATGAGGGGAACGCATATGGAACGCAAAGGGAACGCAGTAAAAAGGTTAAATCCATACTTAACCTACTACTGACACGGTGCGATATTTTTTTTAAATTAAACGTAAGAATTTTTGACGAACGCAAAATAAAAGTAAATCACTTTCATAATGTTCAGTTCGAAAAGCAAGGGTACTGAGCGTGCATTGAACCCGGGGCTCCCGAGTGCAAATCCAGACGCTAGCCCACATGGTCATCGAGGAACACATGCTTAATTAAGACTAAATTTTGTTAATTAAAGGTAGATACGCATTAAACCGCGTCTCGATTGGAAAATCCTTTTAGATCGATTACATTATAATTAAAGACTCCAAATGCGAAACATTTTAAGCTTATTGTTGTTTATAGAGCGTTTTCACTCATTCCCGTGGGACTCAAATGACAAAGGCCATGGCAGCCATGTTGGTGTTCCTAACAAAAGAAGTTACTTAAAATTCTTTTGTACGGGAACACCAATATGGCGGCTATGACGTCAAGTGAAAACGCTCTATATTTGTTCACAACAAATTAGTTATTGTTATCGATGGGGTTAGTTTCTAGAGAAACTGTGGTGCTGCGTCGGTGGGGGGATGAAACACGAGAATTTAGTTTTATCGACTGAGTCGATAAGGTAAATTGACCACCGTAAAAAGATTCAAGTAGCTGACGTTTCGAGAGCTATTGTTATCGCTGGATTCACGTTGTTCTTGTTATGAAACGCATTCGTAACAAAGCATTACGTCACTAAGTTTACAGCTGATGGAAGGAGTAAGCGAGTGAGTGAGCGATTGAGTGCGTGAGTGAATTAGCCACATCGATAACCCGTTCATTACGCTTGCGCGTATTCACGGGTTAAAACCTTAGTGAAAAAAACACTGGCAAAATCTTGGAGGACCGCACAACCGCATGGTAGAGTGCACCAATTTTATTGAAGCAAAACAATAATGTTCCCGGAAAGGGAGGGAGGGAAAAGTTGTTGAAAGCTTACACTAGAATTGACTACAGTGCTGTCCACGTGGCAAATTGCAATTGCACAATGTTCTTGAGTTTTTTATAGCAAGACAGAAACTACACGTACAGCCAATTACAATTACTGTACACAGTATTATTGAACTAGACATCACGCAGTAAAATTACATTGATGAATGGAACCATTAATGGACCTAGCCAACCATAATAGCCAAAAGAAACAGTTCTAGACAATGTTCCATGCAGTAAAAGTACCATGACAATGTCCCTTTGAGTGATGAAAAGGCACACACAATGACTGTCAACTGTCTGTTAGTGTTCCAAAAATCATTTTTTTTCCTTCTATCCCTTCTTTTGACCTCTTAAAATGTCATTTAAATTTAGGTCGAGTCCCGCCTTAAACAGTGCGCGCACCTTAAATAAACCGAAGTCGGAATTAAGGCTGCGCGGCTGACTCGCACCAAGCTTGAAAATTATAGCCGCATCTCATGCCTCTTTCTTTCCTTGCTTGCGCAGTAGAGCTTCAAGTCACGCAGTTCTGCGTCAGGCAGAGAATGGCTTTGCATTGAAGTATTCTGCGACGGTCACTGCTAGCTGACCTAAACTGCACGAGCTCTGAGGACGAGATGTAAGCAATGCACCAGAATGCCGCCATCTTGAAAAGTAACGCCAAAAAGACCCTGGGAACGAGTTTGATAAAAAAATATGGCGGCCATCGATGGATCTTAATTCAACGTTTGATCTCTGAGTGTAAGTAGTTCTTATTTTTTTCTTTATTTTGATTTTTTAGGTGAAAATACGACATTTCGGGTGGGCTATAGGGCAGGCCATAGGGTGGGCCATGGCCCGGGCCATGGCCTAGCGCAGGTTTTGTTTACACCCCGGGAGATATCTTTTGACCTCAAAAGCGCTCAAATCAAATATTTGCATACTGTCAAAGATTGAAATATTTTCTGGAAACTTGTTGAATAAAACTTAAGTTTTAACTTGTTCAGTGAAACTTAAGTCTTGAATAAAATGTGTATCGATAATCGAATGTTATGAAAGCGAAGATGGCTAAGGAGCAGGAAAAGACCCGTGACTATTCAAGAGGTGTTTGTAAACAACGCATATTTACAAAGTTCGTAACGTGACTAGCCCGTGCCGCTCGAACGGCTGACAATTTTTCTTGAATGGATAGCTCGAGCCGTTTGAAGGGCTGACGATTTTTTTTGAACGGATAGCTCGAGCCGTTCGAACGGCTGACGATATTTTTTTAACTGATCTGCTCGAGTTTAGATTTTTCCCGTGAAGAAGGCAACATTGCAGAAACCGCGTCGGTATAACCATAATGAACAGCGTCGTAATTTATCACTTTTTTCACTTTATTATTTAGTATCTACGCTGCGCGGGGAATTTCAATCTTTATCACTCAAGGCTGCTTGTTTTTGTTTACATAACTTTCAGTGTTTTAACCTCAAAAAGGCCGAAAATAGTTTGTTTTTTCTTTGTTTATAATTAGGGTATCTGCAGTGAAATCTGGCTGCGTTACATCTTTTAGACTCAAGACAGTGACCCCTGAAGGTACACAGTAACATTAAAAGATAGAAAGAACTAAGTAGTCAGACATAGACTGAAGTATTGCTTCATCTGACCAGTAAAGATAAATAATTAATAAATTGATAAATATTTACGCTATAGAAACAAATGAATACACACTTACTTGATATATAAGATGAATAAACTTCCACTTCACACAATTTCAAGAATTTATTCGTAACTCCTGATAAGCTGATGGAAACATATCTGCCATATGCTATCGGTTTACAGAAGAATGTCTTCGATGTTCCTATCGGGACTGTTACGGCAGTTGTACAAAGATAGCTGTCTGCTCCTCCAATTGTGGTTGAATTTCCTTGACGAGGAAACAAAACAAAAGTGCATGTAACTCATTTTTTTGGGTTAACTGGATTACTATAAAAATGAGCATGCTGTTACAATTAAATTGATTCCCTAAACAGACGTGTGGTTTACGGACGCTAAATGCCATGTTTACACTTACATGTACTTTGTGCTGTATGTGTTAACTGAGGTATCGAATTAATAATGCTGAATAAATTTACAGTGTGGCATTCTATTTCACTTCATGCCCTGTTCTAGCTAGTACAGGTACATACATGGGCAAAGTGATTTATTTTTGTTTCGTTTCACCAAATTGCTTCACGTCGTTTCAGTTCAAGACAATCTCATTTACGGCAAAAATTAACAATTATAGCAATCCACTTCCACCCGACAGCAATGAATACCTTTTAAAAGAAATCTGTTAACATTGTATTTTAGAAACCCCTTGAAATGAATATATAAATGATAAAAAACGTCAATTACATGTTTTTTTTTTTTGCTGTTGTTTTTTTTTTTGTGACGCCACGGTTTGTATGGCGTCACTTTCACAGAAACCGACATAGGGCCTGACGCACGGTACTGGTGATCATGGCCGTAACCACGCATGGAAATCAGAAAGGCATGTTTTAGGCAGGATTAAGGCACGATTTTGGCACGATTTGTGCACACTTTAAGCACGATTTACGCACGATTTATGCAGACTTTACGCACAGTTTGTGCACGATTTACAGATTTACGCAAGGCTTAAATACCTTGCCTGCATTAGATTTTAGTCTAAATTAGTCAATGGGACTACTACATATGTATTAAAATCGACGAGCCATTTTTTCCATTGAATACTTAAAAGAAAAAAGGAAAAAAATAAATCGAAAGCACTGTTTAGGCACACTCAGGCACACTTAAGGAACGATTTAGGCACGATGTACGCACGATTTGCATGAACGCACAATTTACGCACGATTTATGCATGCATAACTAACACAATCAAGAAGCTGATTTTATGAACATTTATACTGTATGCTTGTATAAGCTATATTTTTGCTGTGAATGAAGAGGAAACGACTTATAAAATGCACGTCATGACGGCTAGGAAGTTTTATTGCTATACTATTTACTACAGTTGAAAAAAACTAAATTGTTTGTGGTTAGACTGCAAATGTTACGGGCAGTGGCTCAAAAGAGTCCATTGTAGGAGCATTAAGGTGGCTTGACTGGGTTTTGTGGCGACATAACACCCCAACTTTGAACGGCTACTTCACTGTCTGAGCTCGGTCAGGCAAGCTGCTTCACACATATACTAGACATGAAATGAACTTTCCAAAAAAGTAGATTTGATTGACATCGGTGTTACCATAACAACGATCTGATGACGTCATGGTTTTTACATATTAGTAATTTTCTCAACATCTAGACCTAAACTTTTAAAACGACTGTATGTCTCTTATAGTCTAGATGTATGTCTTAAAGACTGCAAAGTTTGAAAAAATTCTATGAGAGCGTTTTCGAATAAAAGTGAGTTGAATATTTCCATCAAAAATTTAAAAATTCGCATTACTTTCTGTTATTTCGTCGATGCCAGCGTTTTCCTGACAAATTGAAACAATATTTTCACCATATATTATTCATGTGCCATAAAACTACATTCCTTGAAGGTTTCATCCTGTTTGCTTCACTAGATTTCAGTTGATGTGATCGGAAGCAATGTCTTAAATATACTCATTCTACTCACAGAAGTAACACTTTTGTTAGGGAAGCGTTTATTTAAAAACTAGTCGATGAAATTTTTGTTTAACCCATTCACACCTGAGGATTTTTACGTTTTTGAGTGATTTTCTGCATACATACGCCCCATAGGATTTCGTGACTTCATATTTGGAGTTACCATTGAAAGTGCTGCTGTTCTAAAACACTGAAGGCTCGAGTTTACTGGGAACGTCATTGCGACGATTTCATTTTGCTTGGTTGATTTGCAATAAAGGGTCCAATATGAATTATCTACGATTTTTGGTAAGTTCACAGCCATTTTTCATCTTTAGTAGCTGCCTGGTGAGCATCATTAAGCTTGGAGGTAGTTATGAGTCCACTTCTCAATGAAGCGAGTTAGGTGTTGTACTTCGTTTACGAATTTGGCTCGTTGCTCGTTGAACTGGAAAAATGGCCGCCTAGAAACGAAGTGGCTTTGGGACTCGACTCTGGATGAATTTCTCGACCTACCGCGGCATATTTTGGAAGTTGCGACCACAGGAGAATACAACAAGCGCGAAATTTCGGCGGTGGGTCGGAGTGGCTGTGGACTTAGTATAAATATGAAATGTGTGGGGAAAGAATGGAACGCTGTCAAAAATTTTGGCTTTTTCCCAGCATGCAGTGCGGTGGTGATGTTGAAAATCGAGGCAAGGTGAGTATGCACTAGTATAAGAAGCTGTAGCTAGGCCCGAGCAACGAATAAGAGCAAAAAAATTCACTGCTAAGCTAGGACTAGGACTGAATTTTGCTGTAAATGTTGACTTTTGGGTTTGCCACGATGATTTGAAAAAAAAAAACTAAAGGCAAAAACGTGATTTTTGTTGTTTTTCTATGACGTTAAAAACGGTAATTTTTGTTATTGTCCAAATTCAAACGCTGATATTCTGCAAAAATCGCTGACTTTTTTGTGTTTATTGGGTATCTCAATTTGAAAGACTTTCTAGTCAATGCTCACAACTGCTAGTTAAGGCAATGTTCGCACGATTGAGAAAGTTACAATTTTTTAAAGCAGTGGAGTCTTGTACGGGCGGTTACGGGCGGTTCAGGTGTCAATGGGTTAAATCTTTTGATCTAAAGTTGTACATGTAATGCACTATCTCTGCAAATTTCAAGTGCATTGAATCATTTTAAGGGCGCGAAATACCATTAAATGTATAGGGGACTTTTGCATTCGTCTTCCAAAGTTTCATTGCCGTATTATTTGTTGACAGCTGGTTTATTTCAGGACTTTCTCTTTTGTCTACATTCTATACATTTGTGCACTTTTGAATAAATTTAAAACGTGTTACATGTGCATGACCGCTGCGTTATGTTAATTGCCATTGTAGTCAGTGTACTATGAAAAGAATTTTCACGATCGCTTTGGAGCATGCAGGCATGGCAAACGTGTTGTTTTAAAAGCGCACACATATGTAGAATGTAGACAATAAAGAGACAATCCACGGCGCTGTCGAAGAACACATGCTCCAAAGGAACTAAATTTTGTTATTTTAATTAAGGTAGATACGCATCAAAACGCGTATCCTTTTAGATCGATTTTAATGTTGCACTAAAAACTCCAAATGTGAAACATCTGTAAGCTTATTGTTGTCTATATTCGTTTTCATCAAACTAATTATTGTTATCGCTGGATTCACGTTGAATTCTTGTTACGAAACGTATATGTAACAAAGCATTTACTCACTAAGTTTACAGCAAATGGAAGGAGCGAGTGAGTGAGTGAGAGAGTGGATTTCATTTAGCCACCGTTACCGATAACCCGTTCATTATGCTTTCACGTATACACGGGTTTAAAAGTAAGACTACACTACATTCACTACATTCAGTAGCTGACACTTAAGTTCGATCGCTAAGCAAATCAGAAATGGCAAGTTTAATATATAAAACACAAAACTTGCCGGAGCAAAAATCCCACAGGAATAAGCAGCGAACACAATATCAAATGGTCCTATCCATCCATGAACGCCTTGAATTGTCTTGAAAGCGTGGAATTGTACGCTGTAGTTCTCTATCTTGCTTCTCAAGTCAACACACGGATAGATTTTGCGGTATGTATTTCATCGCTGAAAGCCATAGTCGTCGACATAAACGCAACCCCCTCACTTCTTCACACACCATTTCAAATGGAATCAAACTACTATGAGATGAAACTACATTCCATTCCCATCGCGCATCGTTTTCTTTGGATATTAGCCAATTATGTCGATAGTATGTTTTTCTCTCTATTTATAATCCCCAAAACTTCATCCCTAAAAATGTCAAAACGCTCTGACTCATACACATTTATTTTAAACTTTGTCCAGTTGAAGCCCATAGTCTAATCAACTAGTCCACTAGCGGGTTTTACAAAAATTTCTCTTGATCTAGAGAAACTCCGCAACTTGTGAATTTCGGAGGATCACCATATTGTTGCCATGGAAGCACCGATGTAAACAAATTCTATACTCCCATAAAGTTCAATGTATTGTGTGTTTGCATGCAAAGTGGCTTGACTTTTTATGCGCTACAACAAAAGATATGGCCCATTAAAATTGAAAGGGTGTGGACTTGAGAAATGGGTACGAGCCTCCTTAATATGCGTGCATAAATTTGCATGCGCTGATGTGACACGAAAAAAAAAAGAAGAAAAGTCAAAGCCGGATTTACAACTCGTGTGCTCCGCCACGAGTAATTATAGACAAAATACATTCCATAGGAGATACTTCAACAACTTAAAATTGTGGCCAAATCTTAACACCATCTGATTTGAAATAGTTTTACTAGAGCAATGTTTGGGTCATGGCTCATGTACGACGACCTGACTGACGTCATAAAACCTAATACAATACAACCTAACACTACCTAACACAATACATCACAATACAGTCGTCGTACACGAGCCATGGCCCCAATCTTTAGCCAATTTTGCGGCCGTGATCACCAGTACGTGCGCATGGCCACATTACTGCTTTAAAATTTATCGAGTACTTTATAGGCAGTAGCCAGTTAACACTTACCCACTCTAATCTCAGCTTTATCCAAATCTCCATTGTTAAGTATATAAACTTCAGCTACAGGCTCCACTCGTCCGAGGTCCACTCTCCACCATGGGTTTGAGCTTGAACTGACATCAGTGTGTGTACACAGGTTGGAGGATGTCGTCTTTCCTCCATCCACCGCATAGCTTGACTTTAAAGTTCCGTTTAATGTACCTGACTGAGATGTGGGTTTGTAAAGGGCAATATTTCCTTCAAAAAAAAAGGGAGGGTTTACTGGACTTTTGGATGCCACCAGTTCCAATGATTCATTATAATTTGGCATTCAAAAACTCATTAAAAATTCATGAGCATATCAGCCTATCACACGACGCAAATCGGTCATTATGAAAAGCCTGAATGTGCAAACAATGTAATTATCGCTAAATTTTTAATGAGAATGATTTTAAAATGCCACCGTCATCTTTGTATAAAGATCACACGTAATCTTAATATAAAGAATACTAATATGGGTGGTAATTATTCAGGATTCTTAGTACAACAAATGGTGACTTTAATATTTTTGTTCAGTACTGTTTTACGATATCTAGTTTTCTGACATTCTATTTGGAATCTTCTCAACAAAATAAACAACCAACAATTTAACAAGTGAGCCGATATTTGAATTACACCAGCGCCCTCGTGTAAATTGCCAGGAAAGCGACTGGTTCGGAGATGCAAGCTGCTTATTTCTACTCGTTCTCTACCACTGAAGAAAAAATTGTCAGACGTTTTATCTACCGTACCTGTCAATTTTGGTGTAGCATTTTTCAGTAGATTATTTTTTCCTCAGAACTGTAAAATCCCAAAACTTTCGATAGGAGCCGGGAACCAATGGTCACTTCGTCGATGACGTGGCACATGTGTTGTATGCTAATCAGTCTACTTGTTTTTCTTGTATGCTAATTTCCTCTTTGCACAAAAGCGCAATTGTTTTAATTCAGAAGGGACATGCTTTTGAACGAATGTTTTTGAAGCCGTTCAAAAAACTCGTAGTATGTGTATTATCAGGTGTAAAAACTTTCGGCGTTGCCTCGAGTTTTTTAACCTGATAATACACTACTGCTCGTGTTTTAAACAGTACATAAAGTCATTTTAATTACAAACCTTTGCTCCTTGGTGCTCCAAATACTTCAACTCGTAAACAGACTTCACCGTGTTTCGCTCCAGATACAAAACGCAAGTATCTACCAACAATTCCACTGTACAAAATGTGTTTTACTGTTGAGTCCTTGTCATAGTTGCCATTAAAGCTCTGAAAAAGATATTGATACACGTGTATTAGTTGAAGTACATTGTCTATACAATTAAATAGACACTGCTGGTTCTTTTAAGTCTGCCTTAAAAAAATATTTTTTAGCCTAGTCCTTCCCAAATTTTAACTTAATTTTGATTTAATTTTAAGTTTTAATTTAGTTTTAATTTTATTTTGAAATCATGTACATATTTTTTCATCTTTCAGTAACATAGCACTATATTTTTACATGTAAAATGTTGTAAATTTTAAGATAGAAGGCCACTGGTTCATCAGTGAAAACTGTTATGTGTCACCCTCTATAAATAAAGTTGTCACTTAATTAGTACTTACTTACTGAAAGCTGCACTTAACTAAGTTTCCTGTAAAGCATAATTATTATAGAAGCGAGTCATGCTAATTTTCTCTAGAGCAAATCTCTAGAGCAAGTCTCCGGATTTGCAAATGTCACCGGATTCGTCCAATAGAGAGATTCAGATTTGTTTAAGGTGGTTCTATGGGATTTAGGAGTGACAATACCTTTTAACTTTGAGAAACCTGTGTACCAGCATAAACAATCTAATGGAAAATCGATTGCTACAGCTGTACTACTAAAAAAAATTTCAGATGAGGTAAGAAACCCAAGTAATAACATAGCAACATACTGTAATGACATTTTTTCCCACTTTACATAAAACCAAATTACTTGTCATCAAGAGATAATTTTGGAAAACGCTATCTGTATCTTTGACTTGTCGTACTTGTCTTTAGGTCAGCAGTATTTTAAGAATTTCTATGAAAGCATTTTCGAGAAAATTGCGCGTGAAGTTTAAACAATTTTTCAATATCATTTAAAATTATGTCTACAATATTTTAATCTTAACTGAATTTTATACCATCCAAATACTGTACATGTACCCTGATTGAAAATCTCAGGGAAATCATTCCATTTGAATTTTAATTAAAAACAATGGCTAGAATATGAACTGACATGGTCTGGAGTGTTATTTCACTTTTATATCAAAAATTGACCCTACACTTATTAAAATGGTCGTGAATTAAAAAGCGATAGATGATTTTTTTTTAACTTAGTCTTCATGGAGATTATTAAATATTCAATATTACTCCAAGTTTCAAATTTATTG
Source organism: Dendrophyllia cribrosa (assembly GCA_024195265.1). Classification (NCBI taxonomy): domain Eukaryota; kingdom Metazoa; phylum Cnidaria; class Anthozoa; order Scleractinia; family Dendrophylliidae; genus Dendrophyllia; species Dendrophyllia cribrosa. The sequence goes on from JAJLRJ010000013.1 coordinate 21,031,568, forward strand.
AAACATTCTATTAGGCTGTCAATTTTTAGCGCCAACTCAGGAAAATATTGAGCTCATTTTCATGCTAGTGGCTTGTTGCTTCATTATGCATCTCCATGGTTTCGAATCGCTGTGGAATTGTAAATTTCAGTACATTAAGAATTCACTTAACGCTAGCCCTTCAAACAAAGCAATGATCAGAAGTGTTTTTGAATTCATTAATGTATTGAAAATTACAATTGCATGGCGATTCAAGACAATGAAAATGCATAATGAGAGCAACAAACCACTTGTGTGAAAATCAGCAAATATTTTCCTTCGTACAGGCTAAAAATTGACAGCCTTAGAATGTTTCAGTGAATTTCAAACTAATTGTAAACAATGGTATTGATTATTAATTAATCTCCTTGAGGACTAAGTTAAAAAAATTCAGCTATCGCTTTTTAATTTGTGACCATTTTAATAAGTGTAGGGTCAATTTTTGAGAGAAAAGCGAAATAACACTGCAGACCAGTTCATATTCAAGCCAGTGTTTATAAAATTCAAATGGGCGATTTCACTGAGATTCTGAGATTTTCACTCAAGTTATTTTTAATTAATGGTATAAAATTCATTTAAAATTAAAATATTATTTCATTAAGCCTTGTAGACATAATTTTCAAAAACATTTCAAAATTGTTTTGTTTTTGTTATATTTTAACACTCGAAAACGCTTTCACAGAAATTGTTTAAATTTTGCAAACCCTAAGACAAGTATGTCAGGTCAAACATGCAAAGAGCATTTTCCAAAATTATCTCTTGATGACAAAGAAATTCGGTCTTATGTAAAATGGGAAATGACATCATTTTTGCTATGGCAACTCCGATTTCGATAAAAACTTACCTCATCTGCAACTTATACATGTATTTTTCACTAGTACAGCTGTAGCAATCGATTTTCGGTACGTTGTACTGTTTATAGAGGTACACAAGTTTCTCAAAGTTGAAATGTGTCATCACTCAAAAACCCGATCGAGCCACCTTAACAAAAGAAAAAAACTAAAATTTAAGCTTACCCTTTGGGCAGACAAGTCTTTTCAAGTTTTACTTGCCCAGACAAGTTTCTTATAAATTGTTACTTGAACTTAGTTTACAGGTGGCTTGTCCATATCCTTGTGCATTAGGCAACATGGGTGGAAAAAGTAACTTGCACAACGCAATAATAAAATTATAAAAACTTTATACAGGAGCACTCCGCCATTCCTTTTTTTTTTTTGCAAAATGAACATAAAATATCATAATAGATACATTGTATATCATAAGAATAAATAAGATGATGCCCCAAGATGTTTATCATTTGTGACCGTATGAAAGGCAAAACGGACACTAATGGAAACCATTCGAACGGCAAAAACGCACGGATGACGAACGGATAACGAACGGTTCTCAAAGCGTTTGAACGGTTTGACTAACTGTTCGAACGGATGAATAAATTATTCGAACGGTTTGGTTATCCGTTCGAACAGGTGAGTCAAAATCTCGAACGGATTGGCAAACCGTTCGAACGGATGAATTAATTATTCGAACGCTTTGGTTGTCCGTTCGAACGGGTAAGACAAAATGTTGAACGGATGAATCAATAAGTCGAACGATTTGGTTGTCCGTTCGAATGGGTGAATAAAATTAATTGCCTACAGAACGGTTTGCGAAGCCATTCACAACGGAATTTAGTCACCAATCATTGATTCATGTCAATCATTTACGCAAGGCTAACATAAACAGATGGAGTGCACCTTAGAAAATGTTAAATTTCTCAGTCTTGTAGTATAAACAAAAATAAAATTCAAAATAAATATTATTTTATGCCAAATATCACTCATCTGTGGCTTTCAATATTTGGGAAATTTTTTTAAATATTAGTAATCAAAATTTCTCCAAAATACCTCTTAAATCCATAAATTTGCAACATAAAAAGCATAAGAAAACTGGCAGGTTTTAAGGTAGGGGCAGCAACCAGAAGTAAAGGGTGAAGAAAGCAGCAGGACAAACAATCTGAACACCCCCATCCTTCCCCCCCCCCCCAAACCACCCCCCCCCCCCCAAAAAAAAAATAAAGAAAAAGAAAAGAAAAGAAATAAAGAAATATATGATGACAGCTATGAGCCGCTTTAACCCTATTCGGCCTGGGCTTTTTTGAGTTCCTGAGCCTGGGGGGGGGGGGCACAACTTCAAGAACATTAAGGCTATGACAATGAAACCTAGAGGGTACATAGTACGTCCAAAACTGTATCCTTTACGGTCCGCCCAATGGAACGATGACGTCATATGACGTAGTTATTAGGTAATTAGTTATACGGCCGACATCTTGGATCCGCCATCTTGGATTTCTGATTTTTTTTAAAACCTCTTAAAAACCGTCCAAATTGACGCAAAATTAATCAAAACCAATAAATAAACGCTAAATGACGTAAAAATACAAAAGTTATACCAATAAACATCGTTTTTCTTCATTCAAAGGTATTATAAATATGCAAATTTCCAAAAACATGGCCGTCAAAATCTTGTTGCCATGGAAGCGTCAAGTCACGTGATCAAAAAATTGTCATATGAAATTGTTGCTAGATAAATTTTAGGAAAAGTCACAAAGTTTGATGGCGTTTGAATACATATTAAAGAAGTTATGAATGTTGAAAGTTAGCGCCGGCACTTTGTGCCCCCCCTCCCCACCCCCCCAGGCCGAATAGGGTTAAGGTCATTAGGAGATCGACTTTAGAGCAGTTTTCAATTGAGAACTTGTCGTAATTAAGCAAAACCAAAGTAATCACTCTGACCAATCAAAACAGATGCAGACAACCAAATGAACCAATCAGAACTCAAAGCAAATATATGTAGCTGGCGCCAAGCCAATCACAAAGCGTAGCAATGCAAAATCAAAGCAATTGCAGTTACTTTTGACACTCAATTGAAAATTGCTCTTAATAGAAAGCCAATACAGACAAACCTCTCTAAACAGACACCCGGCTTTCTCAGACAGACACCCATCCACCTAAAATTGGTCTCTACCACACTTTAGTCGCTCAATTTACTGTTACTGAACTCTGAATAAGACAGACACCTCTCTAAGATGGATAGTTGGCTCTAATCTCGACTGTGTCTGGGTTAGAAAGAGTTGACTGAACATTTATTTTTTTGCTGTACCCTAGATTGCCCATGTTCTTTATAATCTGTCCAAGTTATCCCATCTTTGGATGACTGCAGGGTGTAAGTCTCCACCCACTGATCTCCTTGGGAATTCCCCTGTGTGGATACAGCACAGATGATATGAAGTGTCTGTAGATCAATCTGTAGATATGGATTACTGTCACTTGTGGATGCACACCATGAAGATCCTGTTGTGTAGTTCAGTCGGCCATTCCTGGCTGGAGTGCTGGCATTTTGTTCAGTGGAAGCACTTAACTGACTGTCTAGAATGTCTCCATTAGCCAAACCGACAGCATCTTTGTCACATGACGCTAAATAAAAAATAAACAAAAGAAAGATTGAGAGAACGAAAACCAATGTTCATGCCTTTATATGTAGGCTACATTATTGTAACTCATTGCCTTATGGGCTGCCTAAATATCTTATGCAAAGACTCCAACAAGTCCAGAACTGTGCTGCCGCTTGATACTTATTAACTGTAGATGACATGAACACGTAACTCCAATACTTATTGAGCTGCACTGGCTACCTATGGAACAGCGATTTATTTTTAAAATGTTGTTGTTTAATTTTAAAATTCTTAATGGCACAGCTCCGCTACAGTGTATATCTCAATGAGTTGAGATATACATTCCTGTACGTAATCTTAGATCGTCTGAACATCGTCCTCTATCTTTATGGAGATAGAGCCTAATTCTGTCTGTGCACCTAAACTTTGGAATTTTATATTATCTATTATTTATAATATCATATTATCTCTAGATCTGTGGATAATTTTAAATCTAATTTAAAAACGTTTCTTTTTACGCAAGCTTTTAATTAACCCTATTCAGCTTGGCCTTTTTTGAGTTCCTGAGCATGGGGGGGGGGGGGGGGGAGAGGGGGGCACATCCCCCCCTTTCGTAACTTCAAGAACATTAAGGCTATGACAATGAAAGCAAGAGGGTACATAGTACGTCCAAAACTGTCTCCTTTGCGGTCCGCACAATGGAACGATGACGTCATATGACGTAGTTTTTAGGTAATTAGTTATACAGCCGCCATCTTGGATCCGCCATCTTGGATTTCTGAATTTTTTTAAAACCTCTTAAAAACCGTCCAAATTAATCAAAACCAATTAATTAATCAAAACCAATAAATAAACGCTAAATGACGTAAAAATACAAAAGTTATACCAATAAATATTGTTTTTCTTCATTCAAAGGTATAAATATGCAAATTTCAAAAAACATGGCTGTCAAAATCTTGTTGCCATGAAAACATCAAGTCACGTGATCAAAAAAATTTTCATATGAAATTGTTGCCAGATAAATTTTAGGAAAAGTCACAAAGTTTGATGGCGTTTGAATACATATTAAAGAAGTTATGAATGTTGAAAGTTAGCGCCGGCACTTTGACTTTTCTTTTTTTTTATTTTTTCGTGTCACATTAGCGCATGCAAATGTATGTACGCATATTTCAGTTTATGTCGACGACTATATGGCTTTCAGCCATGAAATACATACCGCAAAATCTCTCCGTATGTTGACTTGAGAAGCAAGATAGAGAACTACAGCGTACAATAGACCATTTCCGAGTTGCCTTTAGCCTCTCTATCAAAGCGAGGCTAGATGCGAAACCTTTCATATGAAAATGAGTTTTCATTCACATGCAAATAAAACTTATTTGCATGTGAATGAAAACTCATTTTCATATGGAAGGTTTCTCACCTAGCCTCGCTTTGATAGAGAGGCTAAAGGCAACTCGGAAATGGCCTATTGCACGCTTTCAAGACAATTAAAGGCGTTCATGGGTGGATAGGACCGTTTGATATTATGTTCGCCGCTTATTCCTGTGGGATTTTTGCTCCGGCAAGCTCTGTGTTTTATATATTAAACTTGCCATTTGCTTAGTGATCGAGCTTAAGTGTCAGCTGCTGAATGTAGTGAATGTAGTGTAGTCTTACTTTTAAACCCGTGTATACGTGAAAGCATAATGAACGGATTATCGGTTACGGTGGCTAAATGAAATTCACTCACTCACTCACTTGCTCCTTCCATCAGCTGTAAACTTAGTGAGTAAATGCTTTGTTACGAATATGTTTCGTAACAAGAATTCAACGTGAATCCAGCGATAACAACAATTAATTTAATGTAAACGAATATAGGCAACAATAAGCTTACAGATGTTTCGCATTTGGAGTTTTTAGTGCAACATTAAAATCGATCTAAAAGGATTTTGCGACCGTAACATGCGTATCTACCTTGAAATAACAAAATTTATTTCTTTTGGTGCATGTGTTCTTCGACAGCGCCGTGGATTGAGTTTTTGGCTTAGCCCCGGACGGCCCGAGTTCGAGTCTCCATAAAGTCCTTCTCTTTCCCTTTTTTTCTTTCTTCGAACTGGACATTATGAAAGTGATGTACTATACTTTTTTTTTCGTTCGTCAAAAATCCTTACGTTTAATTTAAAAAAAGCTATATCGAACCGTGTCAGTGTGAAAACATAAGCTTTAACGGCAATATTGCGTTACGCGTTAGCCGTTCTTCTTCACGGGTTGGCTCTTAGGATCCTTTGATTAGACATAATTTCAAGGTTATGTTTCTCCGTAAAAGCACTCAAAACACTTAAATTGGGAATCAATGCTACAACGAGTTAAAGGCGCCACGAGTTCAAGCTGTGTACAGCTTATTGTTTTTAAAATCATACTCATTCAAGATAAAATATCACTTTAACAAAGCCTAAAGACATTGGGTTTCTCCTCTGTATAAAAACCTGCCAGAATCATGATCATGATATATATATATATATATATATATATATATATATATATATATATATATATACAATTAACACACCATTGTACGTCCATAAGCAGTCAAACCACCCACCGTCTATTCTGAGAAATATTCCTGATTCTATCAACAAGCGCCTCTCCGAAATTTCTTCTGACAAGGAATGTTTTGATTATGCCAAAACGCCTTACCAAGAAGCTCTCAACAAGAGTGGATTGTAGTACAAATTGTCTTAGAACGAAGGAACCAGCGAAGTACCAAGAGCCAACCGAAACCGCCGAAGAAACATCACGTGGTTCAACCCACCATATAGTAAGAATGTCCAAACGAATGTAGGCAAATGCTTCCTCTCCCTCATTGATCAACACTTTCCTAAATCAAACCCGCTACACAAAATCTTCAACCGCAACACTATAAAATTGAGCTACAGCTGCATGACCAATGTCAAAAGCATTATCTCCAACCATAACAAAGTTGAAATTAATAAATCCTTAAAGCCCTCAGATGAAACCGAAACCGCCTGAAATTGCCGAAACAAGAACTCTTGCCCCATGAGCGGAAATTGTAACGTGGGAAACATTATCTATCAAGCCGAGGTCACATCACCAGACACAAGAGCAACATATATTGGCCTTTGCGACACTCAATTTAAGGAACGTTATAGAAACCACACATGCTCTTTCAGGAATGAACGTTACAAAAACGCAACTGAATTAAGTAAATATATATGGAGCCTGAAGAACAGAAAAGTCAATTATGAAATTAAGTGGCGAATTGTGAAACAAGCAAGATCGTATTCAAACATTAACAAAAAATGTAATTTGTGTTTTTGGGAGAAGTACTTTATAATTCGTAAACCGGAAATGTCAACTCTCAACAATAGAAATGAACTGACGTCGTCCTGTAGACATTCTAAAAAAATTTCTATTGAACACCGTATTTGTTTAAGCTGTTCACCAATTGTATCTTGACACGTCACGCTAGAAGGTATTGTTGGGCAGTTGCCTGATGATTGCTTCGAGAGAAGCATGAAACTCGGAGTTGCAAACATATGTGTTTGAACTAGTCCATATTCTTTCTTTCTATATACAATTATGTATACAATGTATATATATATATATATATATATATATATATATATATATATATATATCCAAGTTGAAGATTCACCGGCGAATCCAATAAAGTGCTCTACAGTGTAGGAGCAGAATAATCCAAGAAGGAAAATCACTCACTTGTGGTCATCAAAGTTGAGTGATTTTCCTTCTTGGATTATATATATATATATATATATATATATATATATATATATATAAATTTGTCACAAATGAAGACGAACCAATACTTTTTTTTCTGACACCTATATTTCGACCACATTTAGTGGTCTTCTTCAGGGTGACTAAAACACCGTTAACGTATTACACTTTAAAATTGCTGAGGCGTCCGATGTCAAGGAAACGCGTACGTACCAAAACTGACTGTTATTTTGAAACTGTAACGGAAACGTATCGCGTTGCATTACAAAAAAAAACGACAAAAACTATTCATACGCGAGCGCTCGCGCTTACAAAAACTATTCATACATGTGCGCTCGCGCTTATACGCGTCTTCCTGTTCTGAGCATAAAAACCATCATTGTCATTAAGTCCATTCGGTATCAAAGTTCCTAATCTGTACATCCACTGTCCTTCCTTGTCACGCAGCTCCCTCTCACATTTGACCCAGTCTATCAGTTGAACGCTCATATGTTCCAATCCTGAATGTCCCTGGCTATGAAAATGCTGGTAAAGAACGTCATCCTTCTTTTTATTTTCCGACGACAGATTAACATGTGCATTTACCCTACTCTTATGATTGTTAAACCTTGTCCTAAACGCAGTGGTAGTGGATCCAACATATTGAATTTGACATTTCTTACAAGTGATAAGATAGATCACATTTCTAGAATTGCAGTTAAGGTCGTAGTTTATGCTAAATTCTTTGCCAGTTTTGTTGTTTCGAAAAACTCTTCCTAAACAAAGAAAATTGCAAATCTGACATCGATTGGAATTACATTTCGATGTCCCTTTCACTTCATCTTTGGAGCCACTTCTAAAACGAGCTCGGACTAAATAATCAGAAAGACTTTTAGGTTTCTTAAAGGCCACCATTGGAAACTCTTTGATCGCATCTCTGCATCTGTTTGATGAATGCAAAACAGGCTGTAACTTCCTCAGTAAACCTCCGATATTAGGAAGGCCTGGATGGTATATATATATATATATATGGTATATATATATATTTATATATATGGTATATATATATATATATATATATATATATATAAAGTGTAGAACTAGATATTCGTAAAACAGTGCTCAATACATTAATGTAGAGCGATGCCGACAAAAGAAAACATGCCCACTCGACGGAAACTGCCTACAATCATCAGTCATCTACCAAGCTACAGTCACGCGCAACGACAACAACACAACAGAGACATACATCGGACTCACGGAAAACGACTTCAAAACAAGATATCGAAACCACACCGCATCATTCCGCCACTCTAAACACAGAAACTCAACTGAACTAAGCAAGTACATCTGGACTCTCAAAGACAACAACATCGAACACTATATTTCATGGCGCATCCTGTCTTCGCATTCACCGTACAACAGCTCAAGCAAAAGATGCAACCTCTGCCTAAAGGAAAAATTTCTAATCATTTGCCGACCGAAACTTTCTACACTTAACAAACGCAATGAACTCGTGTCTTCTTGCCGCCACAGAAACAAAGCCCTCCTTCGCAACAGCTGAACTGTTAAATTTCGCGCCGCATAGATTAGATATGTTTGTTATTGTTATTATGTAAATTATTTTGTATATAAGAAGCGATGGTAAAGAATAGTCTTATTAAATCCCCTGATGAGTGGGCAACCACGAAACAGGCTTGTCGGGATGAAAGCGTAGTTTATTTGTTTCTTTCCTCCACAAACATATATATATATATATATATATATATATATATATATATATATATGTATGTATGTTAACCGTACATCCTGTGCCCAAGTTCAGGAGTTGCCATAAAGCCATTATGGTAACAACCGGGAGGGCACATTGTATACATAATTGTATATTATGCTCACTGTTCATACAGTTTGAGCACTCTATGGATTGGGTGGAGAGCCTCGTAAAAGGTGTTCACTATTGGCATATTGCTTCGCTCACTGCTTGCAGTTTGAGCACTCTTGTGACTCCACAATGCAATCCAACAATGTGTAACCGTACATCCTGTGCCCAAGTTCAGGAGTTGCCATAAAGCCATTATGGTAACAACCGGGAGGGCACATTGTATACATAATTGTATATATATATATATATATATATATATATATATAATATAATAAAATAATGAATTGAAGACTTCATCAGCTATAAAAGTGCTCAATAGATAAACTAGAGCGATATGTAGATTTGTAGAGATGGATTACTTGGTCGAAGACATTTATTCACTGCTACTCAGAGTTTCAGAGTTTTTTTGGTACAATCCACCCTACAGCATGAACGTCAAAACAAACGTAGGAAAGTGCTTCCTTTCTCTCGTTGATCAACACTTTCCCAAATCAAATCCACTCCACAAGATTTTCAACCGGAATACGCTTAAATTGAGCTACAGCTGCATGAATAATATAAAATCGATTATATCCAACCACAACAAATCACAAATTAATAAGTCTGATCTCACCCAAGATAGTAATTGTAACTGCCGGAACCCAAGCACGTGCCCCATGAACGGAAAATGCAACGACACAAACATCATTTACCAAGCTGAAGTCACAACATCGTCCTCCAAAGAGACATACGTCGGACTTTGTGACACAGCGTTTAAATTAAGATACAGAAATCATGTATGCTCATTTAGAAATAAAAAATACAAGCATGCAACAGAATTAAGCAAATACATCTGGAGCTTAAAAGAAAGAGACGTCATTTACAACATCAAATGGCGTAAGATTAAACAAGCAAGATCGTATTCAAATGTAAACAAGCGTTGTAATTTATGTTTATGGGAAAAATATTTCATCATATGCAGACCCGAAATGTCAACACTGAACAATAGAAGCGAACTCCTATCTTTTTTTTTATTTATTTTTTTTTTATTTTATTAATAATCTTCATATAGTGATATTACCATACATACATATAGTGCTATACGATACAATATAATACACACAAAACATACACAAAAGGTCATACAGAGTAATTTAGTATGCAGTTAGAGCATTCTATGTTTTACATTGCTTATATATTGTATATTTGTAGATATTGTTAATATAATGTATTATGTATTTCGTGAGAGGTTAATCTGAAAATTAAGGCGAGACCATTTCTGTGCAAAAGGCTTTGGATCATTATTATAACATGCAATTTGTTCTTCTATTTCCATTGAGTTTATAACTAGTTGTATATACACCTGCAGCTTAGGAAGCTTGTTTCCAAGTTTGCAGGTGTATATATAGTGTCTAGATATAAGGAGTAAATGATGAAGGAGAAAATCTTTTGTGTTATCAATAAGACCAAAACAAAGAGACAAAGAAGGAGTAACATTTTCTAAATCCTTAACGTTTTGGGAAATCCACTCGAAGATGCTCTTCCAGAAATCTTGTGTATGTTTGCAGTTCCAAAATAGATGAATAAGGGTTTCTTTTTCTCCCTCGCAGAAGGAGCAGGAATCTCTTTGTTTAATGCCTATCTTGTACAAAAAATCATTTGTAGCGATTTTTCTGTGAAGAAATTTAAATTGGAAGACCCTGAGCTTTGACTCCCTTGTACACAGAAATGGCAGACAGTACGTGCTTTTCCAATTTACTGTTATATTAGAATTACAAAATAAGTCTCTCTCTTCCAACCACTTACCCTGACTCCTAGATGGCATAGAAGCTTTGTTATTTATTAATTGTTCATATATTTTTTTGGAGACTTTGGTATAAGACAGAAGGTTGTCAACTTGGTCCTTTGGAGTTACATTGTTGCAGGCCGTAAAGTATATCTTCTTGTAATGAACTACGGCTGATATCACTTTGTAATATTCGAGATAATTGGTTTTGATTCTGTATTTATCAATAAAGGCATTGTAGGTTAGAAACTTCTGGTCATTACCTAACAAATCTCTAATCTCCTTTATTCCCGTACTCAACCATGATTTGTAAAAGAATGGACGGTTTTCTATTCTAATGTGAGAGTTATACCATATACATGTGGATGCAAAATCTAGATTCTCATCTCTGTAGTTGAATTTGGTCCAATGCTGTATGATTTCATTCAAGAACGGGTCCTTGAGATTGAGCAGTGTAGTATCTTGTTGTTTTAAATTACTTCGAAACAATAGTTTACCGCCATATTTCTCTAAGTAATGTTCAAAAAAGAGTTTCCACTTCCCTTTATTTTCTTCATTTAGATATCCTTGAATCCATTTCATTTTCAAAGCTTCGTTAAAGCTTTGAATATCTAACATCTTAAGCCCTCCATTCTCATAATTATTTATTATTGTCGTTCTTTTGATTTTATCGCCCTTATTGTCCCAAAGGAAATCATATAATATGGAGTTGATTTTCTTGATTATGTCAGGAGGTGTTGGAAGAGATGACAATATGTAGACGATTTGTGATACGGCTAAGGTTTTTATAATTGTAATTTTACCCAAGAGGGTTAGTCTTCTGGCCGACCAATTATCTAATATACTCTTTATTTTTTCAATTTTCTCAATAAAGTTTAAATCTAGGGAGCGGTCTTCTGAAGTAGAGAACCAAACTCCCAAAGCAAAGACCTTCTCATCAGCCCAAATTATAGGTTTGCTTGAACAAAAGGTAAAGTTAGAACTTTTAAGGGCGCCGATCCAGAGGGCTTCAGTTTTGTCATAGTTAACTTTCAAACCAGATATGGAGGCAAAGGCATCGAGTAAGTACAAAGATCTTGAAAAGGAGGATTCAGAGCCATCTAGAATCATAGTCGTGTCATCTGCGTATTGGGATAACTTACACTCAGTGTCGAGAATTTTTATTCCACGGACCTCCTTATCATTTCTCACTGCATTACCTAGTATTTCAGCGCATAAAATAAATAAATATGGGGATAGCGGGCATCCCTGTCTCACACCACGATCTAAGTTGAAAAAGTCCGAAGACCAGCCGTTGTTAAGAACACAGCTGCTGATATCAGTATAAAAAACCTTTACCCAAGAAATCAGAAAAGTTCCAAAGTTATAGTACTTCAGTGTTTTTTCTATAAAAGACCATTCAATACTATCAAAGGCTTTTTCAAAGTCAACAAAAAGTAAGAGACCCGGTATTTTTTTTATATTCGTGTAATTTATAATGCTATCGACGAGTCTGATGTTTTCTCCGATAAATCGGCCTTTTAAAAAACCAGTTTGATCATTGTTAATTATTTTTGGCAGGACCTTTCGTATTCTATTTGCTATGGATTTGGCCGCTATTTTGTAATCGCAGTTAAGCAAAGTGATAGGCCTCCAATTTTTAATGAGATTGGCAGGTTTATTCTTTTTAGGTATAAGAGTAATTAATCCTCTTCTTTGAGTAATCGATAAGAGACCTTTTGAATATGCGCAATTCAAGGCATTTAGTAAGTACTGATCAATGTCACTCCAGAAAACTTTATAGAATTCAGCTGGGAGGCCATCACTTCCTGGGCTCTTATTGGGTTCCATGGATTTCAAACTTTCTAAGCATTTGGAGGCAGTCAGAAAGCCTTCACACTGTATTTTCTCTTGCTCATTTAGATTAATAGTATTTCCTTCTGGGAAAAATAACATTTCTTCCGCAATATTAGAATGCGTATAAGTCGACGAGTAAAGATTCCGATAGAAGGATTTTGCTTCTTCTAATATCTCGCCATCGGTATTGACAACATTATCATTTGCTAATGTCAGGTGTTTGATGGTTTTTTTATTGAAGTGTCGCTTTTCCAAGTTTAGGAAGTATTTTGTATTTTTTTCTCCTTCATTATACCATCGAGATTTAGATCTAAGGATCGCCCCTCGCGTTTTATATTTTGCGATTTCTTCTTTTTGTAGAATCTTAACATCTATTTCGCTATAGATCTGAATTTTCTCATTTTCAGAGAGATTGTTTTCTTCTAACTTTTTTTGGAGAGATAATATTTCAGATTCAAGGTTTATCTCAAGTGATTTCATTTTAGCTTTCTTTTTTCTTGCGTAGTTTAAAGAGCTGGACCTAATTTGCAACTTCATGGTGTCCCAAAATAGGATGGTATCAATCTCATTATTGTTCGCATATTCGTTTGCTACATCAGTGATTGTTTTCTTAATTAGGCCAACATATTCTTCATCTAACAAGAAAGAGGTGTTCAGTTTCCAAAAACCTGGGCCCCTGGGGTTTGCGTTATATGTCAGATGTATAGATATTAAAGAATGATCTGTTTTGTATCCCGGTAATATATCTGCATTAATAATAGTTGTAGTTAAACTAGAGCTTGTCAAAAAGAAGTCTAGACGGCAATGTATGTCAGGTTTTCTTCTTCTCCAGGTAAATCTTTTAGCTTCTGGATTAAGACAGCGCCAAATGTCTATGAGATCCAATAAATTGGAGATGTATTTGACCTCTTTTAACGAGTTATTATGGGTTACCGGTCTTCCGCCCTTTTTGTCTTTTTGGACATCAAGCACTAGGTTAAAGTCTCCTCCAAAAACTATGTCACTGCAGTCAAAACAGAGAAGTTGATTAAGGACGCTTTGAAAGAACATAGGCTTGTCTTCATTCGGTGCATATATATTTACCAAGGTTAAGATTTTCTCTTCTGATTTGATATCAACTATGACGAGTCTTCCCTCTGGATCGGAAAAAGATTTCATAATTTGAAGGTTAAAATTATTATTAAAAAGCACACATACTCCTGCGCTAGCGCTAGAAAGACTGCTGAATACGGTAGAGTACCCCCATTCCGCGGACCATATGTGCTCTTTGTCTTTTGTGGAATGAGTTTCTTGTAGAAAATAAATGGCATATTTCTTCATCCTAAGCCAACGGAAGGTCTCGCGCCTTTTTATAGTATCCGACAAACCTCTCACGTTTAATGAGCAAATTACTAGTTCAGTGTTGTAAGGGATAACATGAATAATTATAGACAGAGCAATTGTAAAACATAGAAATGTTTGGAATCTGCTGGTAATTTGTATGACCGAAACACCAATTTACATAAAAACAAAGAAAATAAATATTGCCACCAAAAACAAAAAGATACAAAAACAAAATAAACACATAAACCCAGGAAAACATTAAAAGTCCGTTGGTTGGGTTCATACAGAATCCAAAAGTTATTTCGTCTGATACGGGAAGAAGCCGTACGTTCTAGAGATTTAGATTAAAGAACTCGCTTAAGCATGAGCGCTGGATTGAAGAGGCTTAAGATCTTTAGGGATATTGCTTACGTTATAGATAACATCATTAACAATCAACTTTCTATCAACAACCATTGCCTTCAAACCTCTCTCCTTTGCCTGGAACATGGCTTTAATTAATATCTTCGATAATTTGCTTAAATTGCTCCAGGCTAAGGGCTTCAGCTTGTTCCTTGTCTTCCATCTCAACGCTGCTAGAGCGACGGTTTCTTTTTAAACAAACAGTTAATGCGCCGATGCGAGGTGAAAAAGAAAGCCGATTGCAGGAAAAAATTTAGTGTCCGTTGGTTGGGTTCATACGGAATCTGAAAGACATTTCGCCTGATACGGGAAGAAGCCATACGAATTAGAAGTTTAAATTAAAAGACTCGCTTAAGCATGTGCGTTGGATTGAAGAGGCTTAAGATCTTCAGGGATGTTGCTTACATTATAGGTAACATCATTGACAATCAACTTTCTATCAACAACCTTTGCCCTCAAACCTCTCTCTCTTGCTGTGAACATGGCTTTAATTAACGTTTTCCTTTCTTGTTGTATTGCTCTTGCGTAATCTTGTGTGATGTACATATCCTTAGCTCTCGATGCATCTTTCAGCCTATTTTTTGCTCTAAAAACTGTGTCTCTATCATACCTGCTTAGGAAACGTACAATAATTGGTCTTGGGGTGGTCTGGGAGGCGTCTTCAGAGTGCGGTTTCCCGACACGGTGGACTGCATGGAAGTGAATGTCTTCCACATTGATGTTGAGATCATTTTCTAGTATATCATACACCACATCCATGCAGTTTTCACCGCTACGCTCAGGTACGTTCATGAATCTAAGGTTCTCACGTCTAGAATAATTCTCCAGAGCAATGATGTTCTCTCGTTCTTCAAGCAGCTTTGTTTTTAAATTTTCAATTTCCGTTTGTTGGCTCTCCGTCTTCTTAAATTTTGCTTTGAGTAGATCAAACTCTTGACGATGAGAATCAAGGTTTTGTTGGCATGTTTTCTTGTAGTCATTAAGGGTTTTTGTATTTTCTTGAAGGTCATTAATGAAATCCCAAGCCGTCTCTACAGATTTTTCTACAGCTCGCAGTGACGCTTTCACACCTTCGAGTTCTTGCTTCATTTCACACCATAAGATTGAAATCTCGGTAGTCAAATTTCCAAAATGCTCTTCCATTTGGTTATCTAAACGGGAAAGTTTATCCATAATTTGCTTAAATTGCTCCAGGGTAAGGGCTTCAGCTTGTTCCTTGTCTTCCATCACAGTGTTGCTAGAACGGCGATTTCTTTTTGGTGATGGCGGCTCCTGTGAAGACGAGCTTGATAATCTGTTTTCTCGTACGTTTCTTTTTGACATTAGAGGCAGTCAACGTCCACTTTCAGGTTTTAGCTTCGGTGTTCCTTTATCAAGGCATTAGAATACCACAATAACGCGAAAATTAAACGCAAGGCGAACTTCCCGTCCTCTAATTTACGCAGCGACAATAACACGTCTTGCCGCCATTATTGCTCGACCCAAACCCCCGCGAACTCCTATCTACTTGTAGACATTCTAAGAAATTCCTGTTGAAAACTGTATTCGTTTAGTTAACCAATCATATCTCCGCACGTCACGCCATTAGGTATTGTTCTGTAATTTCAAATTTTGTATGTATTCTATGTATCCGTTATTGTAGGCAGTTGCCTGATGATTGCTTCGTAAGAAGCATGAAACTCTGAGTAGCAGTGAATAAATGTCTTCGACCAAGTAATCCATCTCTACAAATCTATATATATATATATATTCGTAGACTTGTGAATGGCCTCGCAAACAATGCTCACCTGAAATCTTTAATTGGAGGATCACTTGAGCGATCGTGGAGACTTGAAATTTGTCGTATAAACTTGATTTGTAAAGGTCAAGAAACCAACTCCAATTTAAATTAACGTTTTAATTAGCTCGACGTTTCGGCCGTCTCGGCCTTCCTCAGGAGCGTTATGATGATTTTACAGTGAACAAAAATCAGTGAACAAAATCAAGCGATTAATCTTTCTTCTCAACCTCCAAGAAATAGCTCCTCTGAAACCATATGCAAAATCTGTGGTCGCTCCTTTCAAAACAACAGAAATCTCAAAATCCACTTCACCCATAAACACAAGCATCGCCCCGCCGATTTCAATACACAACCAGGGTTCTGGCCGTGCAAAACAGACTCAAGATGTGCCTGCTGCCGAGAATATGGTCAATTTACACAAAAGATCAACAGCGCAAAAACCGGCGAAGTAATCCCACTACGCGGACATACAACCTGCCAAGCAACAAACGTTGTTTATCTAATAACTTGTATGAAATGCAAAGATCAATATGTAGGTGAAACATGCAACTGCATTAGAATACGGGCAAATCAACATCGCTCAGATATCTCAATAGGTCAAAAGAACATACCAACAGTTCGCCATTTTAGGACCTGTGGATTGCAGCATTTTAAATTGACTGTACTCGAGAAAGTGAGAAGTCAAGCCGTGGAGATGCGACGAGCAAGAGAGGGCTACTGGATAAGAAGATTAAAACCTGGGATAAACAATTTAACTTAATAAGCGCGGATTAGTTCTAGAATTTTCTTTTACCGTTTTGTCACATAAGTCACTCGCTTTTTCCGGTGACACATAGTTAATAGTTAGTTTAAATGTTGCAAAACCTTGTTTTGGCCAATAGAATTATGTTTTACCTTTTCATCACACAGACGTTAGTCGTTATTTTCCGTTACATGAAGCTTTTATGTTGAATTACCTGTAAAATCATCATAACGCTCCTGAGGAAGACCGAGACGGCCGAAACTTCGAGCTAATTAAAACGTTAATTTAAATTGGAGTTGGTTTCTTGACCTTTACAAATCAAGTATATATATATATATATATATATATATATATATATATATATACATACATGTAGAGAGAGAGAATACGATGTAGGTAGAAATACAGTTATAATGTAGCAGCTGTAGGTAAAAAAAGAAGGGTTATTTTCCATGTGACCTGAAAGGAGGGCATTTGTTTTTGTTGCATCCTCATTACTGACCTTTTCACCCATCGACCCACCCTAAGATTTCATTTTTGCATGCTGTGTAAATATAATGTGCTACCTTGTCATTTTGTTGGTGTCCCCCCTTTTTAGTGTTACTATGGCAGCATAATCACAGATTAAAATGTGTTCGTTGGGTTTGTGATTAGCTGAAAGTATTAGTATAGATGCCGATTTACTCCCTGCTAAATGTTTTTTCTTCACTCTTAGCCCGGCACTTGAGAGTGCAATCAACTCGCAAACATTTGGCTTTAGTGTTATTGTTGTGTTGCGGAAGAAACAGTGTGACAGCTGTGCTACTTTTTTATAGAGACGTATTCCATTTCGCATTTGCTTAGCTAGATGCAAATATATCTGGAAAATTTGACTAAAGTCATAAGCGAATAACAATGAATATTCGACATTATAGGCCAAGCAGGTAATTCAAACATAAGCTTACTCGATCTTCAATAAATCTGAACAAAATCATAGACGAATCGAATTTTATGTAATGAAATAACACATAAACTTACACAATCATGACGCCCTAGCAGTGATAATATCATAAAGCAAACATTAAGAAACACTATGATGCCGCCGTCTATATTTTAATGGCTGAAAACAGCAACAGCAAGCAAAAACGGGTGGACATAAGTCAAAGGGAAGATTGTTGAATCCAAACAGAAAAGAAATCGCAGCCAACCATTATTTTACTCGCTGTAAGACAGAGACTAGTTAATTGTCTAACTTTTCCGTGCCTTTGAAGAGCATAACGTTTGTCAGTTTATGTGCCACATATCAGCTGGCATGCTGAACCGTCCTATTTATCCTTGCCCTAAAATGTTCATGGTCAATTTTGTTGTCAAATCTCTGCTAGGCAGTCCATTTTCAACTTTTTCTGGCCATTGAAAAGCATAAAATTGCTTTTTGCACTACCTATTAAAAGCATCTTCTCTGACCGACAGCGAAGCATTCATATACTGTGTAAGAATTCTGCAGCCACAAGAAGGTATACCAGTCTTCGACCTAGGAGCGTGATACATGTATCTGTAGGTGCGCCTTAAAAACTTCTACAATGTAATTCAAGATGGCACCGAAAAGGTACACGAACGACAAAAAGGGATCACTCCCAGGGCTCGAAATAGAAAAACATTTTAGCCTGCCATTTATTTTATTTTTGGCAGGCCAAATAAATTTGGACCTGCCATTTAATTTTTGGCCTGCCACATATCGAATTTTTTTCTTTTAATGAAGTAGTTTTTGAGACGCCTCGCGATAAAATTCTAGACTCCGATCAGAGACTTAGAACACGGGAAAATCGACTTAAGTTTGGGAGATCCCTTTTATTTGTTTACATCAAACCTTAAGCAAGGGTGAAGACAGTAAAGTGTTGTTTTATTGTTTTAAACTTTCATACTTTCGAACTTCTGACTTTTATGTAGTCTGAGAACAGGCCTCCTTGTGGGGTATGACGAAAGGTATCCCTTGTGGGGGTATGACGAAATGTACCCCCTGTGGGGGTATGACGAAATGTACCCCTTGTGGAGGTATGACAAAAGGTACCCCATGTGGGGGTATAACGAAAGGTACCCCTTGTGGAGGTGTGACGAAAGGTACTCCTTGTGGGGATATGACAAAAGTAGATAGCGCCGCGAAGATAAAACTTGCGAGGAAAAGTCAGCGAGTGAAGCGAGCCGCGGGAAAACTCCCCGTTCGCTGTTTTTTCTTCGCCCTATATCCCACTGGAGAGACTGTTCACAAGCTAACTTTCATGCCGATGTGCAAGGATGTTGAAATTTCCTTACCGAGGTTTTTGGTAGCTAAAAAATTATTACGTGACATCGCTATTTATAAATAGACACTCGACCGAATTGAACACACAGTAAATAAAACAATGTTTAGTTCCTTTTGAATGTTGTACACAGTCCCCGGACAGTTCCGTTGTTTTCATTTTGTTCCAAATGCAATCTTGTAGTCGACCATGTGAGAAAATCTGTTCTCGATAAACACCTCGAGGTAGCATTGCACAAGAGAAGAGCGCAGAAATCTGAAATTGGCAGACAACAGGACATTTTAGCATCAGTTATAAACTTATTGCTGTAAGAGTTCAGTTGGTCGTTAACCGCCAAAGAACATAGCTGAGGCAATAAACACAGTAGAAGTTGAGACGAGTCAAATCTGTTCCCCAGCAGGTCTGTCAAAGCAACGTGCCGATTTCCACATCTGCGATAAGGCGACAACTACAATGTTTAGCATTTCAAAAAACTGCTTGATTTTTGTTTCTTGTTTTTCTTACTGATTAGAAATGATAATTACGTCTTTCAATCCTAAGTCTTCCGTACAACTCTTGACGCAGCAAGATTTGTGGAAATTTTCCGCAAATCGTGTTGCGTCAAGAGTTGAACTGAATACTAACTAAGTCTTAGGATCAATTGATGTTTAACGTACTAGACGTTCTAGTACATAGATAATTTTGAATGCAAAAGGATGCTAGTTAAAATGGAATTAAGACAATCAACCATCTCTTTTACTCAACTAGCAGCATCTTTTTTGAAGTAAAACACGATAAAACAATTTTATATGCGCTAAAAAATGTATGATGTATTACCCCTTCTCCTTAATTTATATATTTATTTCTATTATTAATTTATTTATTTGTTGTTGTAACTAATCATAAATTATCCATTCCTTATTTTCTTATCAATTGTTATCAGTCATTTATTTTATAGTGAGCTTCTGTAACTGTTTAGTGCGTAGCAACCCGCCACGATTAACTCTAGTTATTTGCGGGTTGCTACTAAATTTTGTTTTATTATTTGAAAAATAAATTGCTACTGTTGTTGTTGTTGTTGATGTCATCCTGCATAATTTCCCGCATAATTCCCGATTTTTATCCCGCATAATTTTGATTTTTTTTTCCCCATCATACCATAATACCCTGTTGCGTTGCGAGTTTTTTAATCAGCTTGAAAAACTCGCAACGCAAAAAAAATGAGAAGAAAATCGTCCGCGCACCCATGTTACACGGCGTCAACTTTTAGCACGACTTTTAGCGCAACATTGTTGCGCTAAAAATCGTCCTTGCGAATCGTCCCGTGTAATATCACCTTAAGACCCTCAGGCCTAAAATATAAACATATACAATGCCTCATCTAAATCAGAATCATACATTAAATTAGGCCTTGAAATGACCGTTCATCCAAAACATATTCTCAGGAAACAATTTATATTGACACTCATCAATAATTATTGTTTCTAGAAATTGTCACTTTTACCCCCACTCTCATCAGTTAGCTGTTGACGTGTTTACAAGGTTTAAAGTACAGTTTTCACGATATGAAGTCATTTACGAGTAAACAACTTGACCCTTTATAGTTTCTATCCATTCTCAATAGCACTCCATCATAGTAACATGGCATGCATTCACATAATTTACAGTGTAATGTGTAATGCCCCAGGGCATTTCAGCTTTAATTCCCTACTCCTAGAACATAACAAGTCTTGAAGTACCTTTGTATTCTTTGCATGACTATTACATGCATGAGTAAGCTATAAAATGGCGGATTAAATTGTTAGATAATTCAGCGTTATAATTTTATGTAAAGAACTTAATTCACATTTATGTTACAGCAATCGATGTTGTTGTCTTTAGGAGAGAAAAGTTTAATAATTTATTAACAACTAAATCGCTAAATCTCCTGATTTCTACATTAGGCACCTAAGTTTGCAAACAATTGAATCGTTGTGATGTTATTAATAGGTGGTTTTCATGTTACGTCATCGCCGCCATGCTGGTGGACATAAACAATAGTTCTCTCATTAGCTCCTTTTGTTCGTCCACCAGCATTTGTTCGTTTCACTATTGTTATCTATGTCTCTAGAGATTGATTGCAAACCACCTATTCTCTCGGGCGCGGTTTCGGTTTTCAATTCCCTTAAAACTTGATAATAACACTCATAAAAAACAGCAATTAAGAACAACGAAATAGCACGAAAGGTGCACCATTAACCGTCCATTCCACCTAAATGCATTATTTTGAATGTGAAATAATAAACAACAAAGACGAATTCCAAGACAATACAGTGCAGACAATGAACTTCACAAGTACAATTTAATGACACGGAAATAGTGATCTAAAATGCAGAAATTTTCCACGGATTAAGATGCTACATGTCAAAACTATGCCACCTCAAACCCTTAAGTATAGAAATCAGTCGTTTCGAACTCACCTGCACATAAAGGAGCGAGAAAAAAGCACAAAAACACCCGAAAACAAAGAGCAGCTGTAAGCGACGTGTCTTCCGCCATTACCATAAACTAATAGGGACTTTAAGCAAATCACTACGGAAGACGCTACTACGGCTACCGTGACAGAGGGGACTGGAGAGAGTACGTCCGTGAGCGCTCGAGAAACAGTGAAATGCGAAGTTGTTTGAGAAATGGTATCGACGGCTAAGAAGTTGAAAGCCTCTCGAGGTTCTTTTATATATATTTAGGTTTCTGAGAACGGAATGGCATTTTTCAAAAGAACATGGACTTTATTTTTCTTTGTTGTGACCTGGAGATGATTTCTGAACGAATCTTACGACTTTTGAAATGCCGTACGTTTTCTGCATTTTGACCCACAACAATAACAATCTATTTTAGTGTTCAAAGTACGAATTAAAACGCCTAACTAAATATAATTTTAACTGAAAGTAAATTCACGCAAAAGTAGAATCCTATCCCCGCATATATAAGGCATAAAAGCATGTTCATTCAACTTCTAAAGCTTGACTTTCAGCGATAAAATCTTAGAGCTTGCGAATTTCGCTTCGCTGTGCCGGCACTTCAATTTCAATCGCGAAAACTGTTCGTTTTTGGGCGACAAGTTTGACAAAAATTACATTGTCATTGACTAAAAAGGATATAAGGTCCGTTGAAATACTTTAAACACTGAAAAATCCGTAAGAAAAGGATACAGAAGCGAAATAAATCCGACGTAGTAGCTACTACGGCCAAACCATCCCGCTCACGTAGTCAAATTTTTATACTACGGCTGAACATCAGCGACAGACGTGAGAATTTACTTCCGGTAGCCGTAGTAGAGCCCTCCGTCGTCATTGCTTAAAGTCCCTATTTTCGATTTTTAGACGGCAATACTGCATTATATTGACGGCTAGTTGGGAGAAAATAATATATTCCGTATTGGGCGGAGTCGCGAAGCGACGGAGCCCAATACGGAGAATATGTTTTCTTCCAAGTATTGCCGTCTCAAAATCGAAATTAGTTTTGTATGACGATTCAACTGTTTCTCGGGCAAAAAGGAAGCAAAACTGAAGATAACGCGCTGATCAAAACTGAAATTCTTACTAGTCACGAGCTGACGTACACGACGTTTTGTACGCGTTATCATATTTTTGTTTAACAAAATAGTTTAAAAAACACAGACTTTTCCAGCTATAAATTGCTCATTGAAATAGAACAAATTTGTTAGAACATCTTTTCTAAGTTTTTCAAAGTTACAAACGTCGAAAAATGAGTAAATAAGGCGAACTTGCCGAGGCTTTAGCCCAAAACTTTTTTTCAAATTATGATGGCGTGATAGCGCGCGCACAGCATAGCTCAATGTAAACAAACCGTTCAAACGAACAAAAGCAGCGTTTAAACTCGTCTTATCGTTAACAGGTCGATAGAAAGGGTCGTTGCATTGAATACAGCGTTGTTTATCTGCCAAACTTGACAAAGTAAGAAATAGAACACAAACCGCGGTGATAAACATATTGAACTTATTCATTTTTTGATAAAACTTGACGTTTCGTATGCTACTACATACATTTTCAAAAGTGACCGTTACAGTGTTGGAAACTATACTTATATAGTATTAAGGAGGACTGGGACCGAGATTAAGTACAAAACTTAACAGTTGATCTATAAAAAGAAACAGCTAATTAACAAAGCATCAGCTTCTCGCTACTGACGTTTGCATTAAAAGCTGGCTTCAGTTCAGTTGTATAAACAATGTTTCTTTGATTTTACAGTGGAAATCAGTTTTGCCAGACGCTAAGATATCAAAATGATCCCACTTTTATGTCCAGTGGTGTTGGCATGGTCAGCAATGGCTGATGTGCGGTGCTCAGTTTTTCTATAATGAAGCCGTCGTTTTTACCAATGTAAAATTCTCCACAATCCCAACAACTGGCGTTGTAAATAACTTTAGACTGTTGAGAACGATTCAAGCTGTCCTTGTTCGGGAAGAAAGATTTGATTTTTTTTATTTATAATATTTATTGTTTCACCACAAAGTACAGAGCACTAATCAAAACAATACAAAGGATTTGTTAAAAGTACATTACATTAAAAATATAAGTAACAGAATAAAATTAATACAGGTGACGCAGGGATAACATAATTAAGCGCAGGAGGTATTTAATCATTAAGCAGGGATAGAAAAGTAGTCCATTTAGCTTGAAAGTTATTCAACGATCTATTGGCCGTAGCAAAAGCTCTGTGTACCAACACCTTTTCTTTCAAAAAGGTCAGAAAGGAAGTGAGTGTAAGGGGTTTTTCATCTAATTTTTTTTATAAATATAAAATTTTCCGACTAAAATATAATAATTCAGGAGATAGGTTTTGCGGTCTCCAGCATTATAGCCGTATAATATTTTAAAATTATCAAAAAAAAATCTCATGAGTTGAGTTAGAATTCCACCAAGAACATACATTAGACCAGAATGTCTCAAGCAATGGACAGCTCACTAGCATATGTAGAAGTGTTTCTGAATTACTGCAATCTAAGCAGAAAGGAGAGTCTACAATTCCTATCTTATAAAGTAGCGCTCTGTGGGGCAAAATATTGTGTACTATCTTAAATTGAAAGATACTTAACTTTGTTTCATTAGTTATTTTGAAGGCAAGACTATGAATTTCATTAATATTTTGAATCTGACAAACGCCTAATCTGCGGAACCGGCTGTTTGCCAAAGGTTCTATAAATCTCTTTTCCACCAAAATGCGACGGGTTTGTTTACAGGAGATTCCTCCCTCCAGCAATACTGTCGTAATTTGTGTGTTTGCTTTCTTGCCAGCCGCACCCGGAAACTTGAGTGTTCTCTTCCAGTCAGACGGAATGGCATCAATAAGCCCCAGCAGTTTGGTAAAAGGAAAAGCTCTACCAATCTTACTAATCAATTCCTGATGCGTTATAAACTCGTTATTACTATTTAAGATATCTTTAACTTTGGTAATTCCTGCTCTATGCCAGTCTTTATAAAAAGTTGATTTCCCGTCAATGGTGATGTTCTTGTTATTCCATAAGATCTCATTGCGTATTTGCGAACAGTTTTCTGGTGTACTTTTTCCTTTAATATCGAACCACGTTTTAAGTATATCAATATAGAATTTGGGTAGACCTTGTAAATTTAACGTGTTGATATCGTAATTGCAGTCGAAAATGAAAATTCCACCTAACTTATCTAAATAAAAGGAGGGGATAGCCATCCAGGCCTCGTCCTTCCCGTTTATCATTCTAGTAAGGATTTTCTAATTAAATCATAGTCAGGTAAATCTAACCCTCCCATCTCTTTTGGACAGATCATAGATTCCCGTTTTATTTTGGGTGGTTTATTATTCCAGACAAAAGCGGACACTATCTTATCTACTATAGTTACAATATGAGGAGGTGTGGGGAGGTGTGGGGAGGCAAGCACTTGAAAAAATCAGTTTGGATAGACCAAGCATCTTAATAATGGTAATTTTGCCATAGAGGGTTAAATCCCTTTGCATCAACATGTTGCATATCTTCTGAATTTTCTTTGTCTTCTCCATAAAGTTTTCCTGTTCGCAAATTTGATTATTATATGAGAATACTGCGCTTAGAGCGGATATCGGCGTCTGTGGCCATTTTAGATTATATAATTTTTCCCTCCTGTTTTTATATTTTCCTAGCCACATAGCTTTGGTTTTAGATAGATTAATATTTAAGCCGCTGCAGTCTTTAAACTGAACTAATAGTTCTAACAGTTTTTTTTTTTTAACGAAAACTGACCTTTAACAAAAGTCGTTGTGTCATCGGCATATTGCGGCGAGTGTTTTTAAAAATAATTTTAAGGTTGACACAAGAGTAAAGATTGTATACACAAGATTTAAGACGTTTAGAGATTTGGTTGCTATGTAAACCTAAATAAGGTAGCAGGATGATAATATCCTTCTTAGGAACAGTGGAAACATGGTTGTTTGACTTGTTAATGTTTCTGTTTATAACATCATTAATGTAAAAGGTGATTATCCCTTGAGGGTAACCGTTCTGAAGTTTTCGAAGCTCATCAAGGGCAGATTGCAGCAACAATGAAGAGGAGCAAATCCTGTAGCAGCGATAAGTGAGGGTGCGGATGAGATTTATTTTATATTTGCGGGGAGTGAAGGATTCCCATTTGGTGTATAACCCCGTGAATGTTTTCTTCCAGTAGATAGAAGTCATAAAAGTGTTGTTTGGGCAGCGTTTAACGAGGATGTCTAAAAACGGAATGGAGTTGTCCTGTTCAAATTCAATGGTAAATTTGATACTGTTGTGACAATTATTCAAATATCGCAAGAAATTATCAGCAGTGTCTTTGCTGTCAAACATTGTAAAAGTGTCATCAACGTATCGATGCCAGATTGACGGACAAACGTCACTGTTCATGACCCAATGTTCTTCAAAGTAACACATGAAAATGTTAGCCAGCACCCAGTCTAATGGCGAACCCATCGCAACGCCATCAATTTAGCCGTAGTAATGGCCATAAAAAAGAAAGTGGCTTTTCTTTGTGGCAAATTCTAACAATTTATGTAAAACAGAGCGAGGTAATGTCGGAGGATCAGGAAGAGAATACACTTTGTCAAGACAAATATCTATCGTTTCATTAAGTGGTACATTTGTAAACAGTAAGCAAACATAAAAAAAAACACATTATTCCGTTGTTATGTTTATACTTTTTGGCCCAGTCTGCAAAACTAAACGAGTCCTTAACAATGTGATTGTTGGTTGAAATAGGCTGAAGTAGACCAACAACTAGTAAGAAGCGAGGTTGTAGTAAGGTTGTATGTGTTAACGGATAAAACAATTGGACGAAACGGACAACCAGCTTTATGAACCTTTGGATGGCCATACAAAACACCAGGGGAAGATCCACAAGGTAAAATCATGTGGAAAGTTGCGTCATCAATAATTTTCTAATTGCTTAGCTTGCGGAGATACGTAGACAGACTTTCTTCTCTAGATTTAGTTGGATTGTGTCTTAAGAGTGATGTCCGTAAATATCGACCGGAGGCGTGCAATAGTAAAAATATCAAAATACTCAAAAAAATTCACAAAGTAGCCCTAGGTAAACTGTTATCAAAAATATATTTTTTACCTCTGTCCGACAATTGGTTTAGACGTACCGAGGTGATCTTGGTTTCGCACCTCTCTGACCGGGTTTTACGGGTATGACACCGTGCATTGCGGAGACCTCGTTTTAAAAACTAAAACAATTTTATTGCGATTAACAAATACCTAATCATATAAGGTAGATAATTATACACATTTTAAGCCGTTATTTTCTCAGTTTGAACTAAAATGAAATATTTGGGAGATTTTTCAATATTTACATTATTTTCAGCGATTTCATCCAATGCAATATTGACAAAGTTCAGAGCCGAAAATCATCGACTGGTACATGGCCTACAGTACAGAGTCTTACACCACGTAAAAAAGCATTATTTCATCTTTCAAAATCTGTTTTCAAAACCATGGGCAACTCAAAAGAAAATTTTTGAGGCCGCTAAATGGAAGTAGTACTTTCGTGAAATTTGAGCTTTATTTTCACGGCAGTCCGATGCCGAAAGCTCGGATAAATACACAACACACCAACATTTTTAAACAAAACGGTTTAATAATACTTGCTGCCAGACAACAGCACATCTTTAAAAGACTATTTTCAAGAATTTGCTACCATTTTTGAGCAGAAATAGAACATTTTGACTGTTTTGTTCAAAATTTTCAACTCGCGAGTGTACATGAGCACGTGAGGTTTGTCAAAGGTCAAGCACTCTTATAAACGTGAAATCAAAAACAAATATGAATGTCTTGCGTTTAAAAATAACTTTGTAACACACAGAACAATATCTATGGGTGTAAGTCATTCGTGCCTTGGAGTGTGCTTTCTAGATGCAGAAGAAATCTAGGAGTGCATTAGGGAAGAACACATCTTTGGTGGTTTCAAATTTGAGATTGCGTTACATGTCGCAGAGCGACCGCTTGTCAACGGTTTTACCGTATTTGGACATCGGTTTTGCAATATTAAATTTACACGCATTACTTTGAGCCACGTGCTTCTATTTCAGTTCAATCTTTTCCTTTACAGCGTACTAGTTCTCGGTCGTGATTAAAAAACTGCACCTTTTAAGGAAGCTGTCTTGTAAATGGCTTCGTGTAACTACGCCGGACTAGTTGGAGGGCATTGTGGATCCAGTGTTGGGAATCCAGCGAATTCCCAATGTATTACAATTGGAAACTGTGACAAAGACATCAGGAATCACCTGAAGTCTTATGGTGCTGGCTTTGCTGACTCGACCATTAAAACTGAGGCAGAACTTCTCTTAGCCAGAGCAGGTAAGCGGATTAAAATAGCATTTTTCTGTACACCTGTAACTACGTGTGAACTGGGCTAGTCGTCATTAAAAAATGTTAACTCAACATATTTTGGAAGTGGAGCACGCGACAGTTTGCCGTTTATCCTGCTTTATCCGCAAGTACATGTAATAACGCTTTTTTATCGCTAGACTATATTTTGGTAGAGACAGGCCCCCATCTATGTAAAAAAAAAGTGTGAGTATTTCGCACGTGATTTTTACAACCAACATTTAGCGCCAGTTCAGGATAAGTGTCGATAAGGCGCATTTCGAGGACACGCGCGCGAGGAACACGCGTGCGAGTAAGACTTCAACCCACCCCTTCCATCATGCATCCTATTCTTAACCTGCTATATTGTGTATGCCCGTTTATACGTTACAAATTCAACATTGATCAAACGTTATTAGAATAACAGTGGGTATTCAGCTAGCCCTGATTCGACACCCGCAATTTTGTTTCATAACTTTATTGTTTCTTGTTTTCAGGTGTATTCAAAATTAATGAAAGCCGTCTTGGCATATCTATTTGCCCAAGGCATCGGGATGCATTTGGCATTAGATGGCGCTGCCAAAAACGATTCTGTGCTGTTCCGTCAAGTTGGACACCTCATTCGGCGAAGCAAATGAAGGGAGATCGGAGTATTACGTTTGTGCAATCAAGACTAATCTACAAAATGACCTCGACAGTAGTGCCTATCGGTTCTCGTAAGTACACGGGGTATTTAAACGAAACAATCTAATCAACTCCCACTAACTGAGAAATGCATGATTATAGTGTCTTCTTTCTGGAATTAAATCAAAAAAAGGGCAGTTTGAAATACCGATGTTCATTATTATATATAGGTTCATTAATTTTCAGCGTTTTAATGAATATCATTTTGTTTTTTATTGGTTGCAGCCATATGTAGGCTGTGTCGTGTTTTGTTGAGTACACCAGATCCAACGCCTCCAGTTCAACAAATGCAAGTTGTTTCTGAACAGTCACCAGATGAATCCGCTAACAAACAAACACGAGAAACAACGTCGTCGTCACCACCAAATGAGTCCACTGAAAGTGAAACTGTAAGTACAAGAACAAAAATTAGATTCAGCCTACATATATAATTTTTCCTTTGCAATTCTTAACAAAATTCTATATTATATAGTTTTCTACATCAGAAAAATGCGTTTTGCGCGTTGTTACGAGGTACTGGAAATATCCATAACATTCGATATTCTCATATGAATTATTTGTCTTTCTACTCTTAATTATAGGATAATGATAGTCTAAGCAGAAGTGATGCGCTGTGTGAAGCCATGGCAAATGTCACTATCGCGTCAGACAAAACGAGTCTGTACGTCCCCGAACAAACTGAGCCAAGTAGTAGCGAGTTGTCAGGTGATAGCAGAGTCAGCGCCAACCTCAGTCTACGCCGTACAAAGCTTAACGACTTCTTGGTTGCCAGTGGCAAGACCATCGTAGCACAGGCAAGAAAACCTTGGAGTCAACAGTTAGATTCCCGTACAAAACATGTATACGTCACCAAAGCAAGAGACGCCGTGGTGGCAGCGCTCAATGTGATTATTCCAGATGATGCTGGTGGTCTGTGGGAAGCGTTGGAAAGGTCTGGTGAAGTTGAGAGTGCCTTAGGCGTATTGTCTGAGCCCAACCCAGCTGACAAATATCTTAAATCCCTAGTAGAGACATACCAAAACGCTGCGAGCTGGGACACTCGACGACAAGTCCTCTCCATCATGGCAGACCTTGTACCGTACAGTCTACTCCAGAGATATTTACCAGGTATAACGGAATATCGAGTAAAGAGCGCACGGCAGCACACAGTAAAATACGGTCGTGGTTCAGCTGTGCTACTGTCCAAGAGCCCTCGGATGCGTGTGAACTATGCCCAACTGGACCACTTCCTAGACTTTATCACAAGTCCACATGTAATACTCGATCTGCCGTTTGGCCAAAGACTACTGCCTCTGTCAGATGGAAGTGTTCTCGAAACGCCTAATCTCATAAGAACAATGATACCAGAGCGAATTGTAGCACAGTACACTCAATATTGCGAGGAGAACGACTTCACGCCGTTCAGTAGATCTACCATGCTACGAATCTTGTCGTCCTGTACTGCTACGGTCCGCAAGTCTCTCCAAGGCCTTGATTACATTGTAGCAGACGGCGGGAAGGCTTTCGACGACCTGATTGCTATGGTACCAAAGCTGCGTAATGACGACAGAATGTGGGTGAGCTACTGGCAGAAAGCGCTGAAGGAAGCCAAGCAGTACATCAAAGCCGACTATAAGGTATTTAAGACGGAGAGAGATATTGTTGTTTTAGAGATCATCTGCATCATTAGCAGAGGAGAGCTTCCGTGTGTTTGTATTTTGTTTTGGTGGGGAGGAGGGGGAGGGGGGGGGGGGACTTTTGGTATGAACTCCTTGCACCGCATAGTCATTATATGCCCTGCTCTGATAGTTACTAATATATATGAAATATTATCTTGTTGCAGGTGCATATTTCGACTAATGCGACCATACCAGACCACTGCAGTGCGTACGCCCTTAGCGACCCCAAAGACGAACTTCTCCGTATCAACTGCGACCACAGTCATGACGACAGCTGCCCTCAGTGTGAGCTTCTCAAGACTGCCGTGAAGGAGCTTGGAGATGCTTCAGCTGACGCACCGCAACTATCAGATGATGAGCGAGATGACCTTCTGTATACGTTTAACCAGGCTGTACAGGCAATACACTCCTGGAAAGCTCACCAACTTAGATCCTTACAGCAGGATAAGGCGCGGAGAACTCTCCTTGAGAGTCTGGATGAGACGTCAGTGTTAATAACCCAGGACTGGGCTATGAAATGGTTGCCGCAGAAATACAGGGAGACCCAAGCTGACTGGTTCGGCAAGAGAGGCATTTCGTGGCATATCAGTGTAGTAATTCGTAGCATTGCCGGAGAACTTGAACACCAGACCTTTGTCCACATAATAGAAGCGTGTAGCCAAGATGCCAGTGCCGTTGTTCAAGTGATTTATCACACCTTGAAGACTCTGAAAGCTGAGCATCCCGAGATAGCACGTGCAGCTCTCAGGCAGGACAATGCTGGATGCTACCATGGTGTGGCTATGCTGTCAGCATGTCGTCTGATGGGGGAGGCAACCGGAATTGAAAAGGGTCGACTTCAGTGATCCGCAAGGAGGTAAAGGCCCTTGCGACAGAAAAGCTGCTTCCATCAAGGCTCACGTGCGACGTTACATCAACGAGGGTCACGATGTGCTCACAGCGTATGATTTCAAAGAGGCCATGTTATCACATGGAGGCATGAATGGTGTTCGTGTCGCCTTAGTGACCGATGCCACTGACATGCTGCAACACGAGGTGACAGGTCGTTGGGAGGGCATAAACAGTCTAAACAACTTCCTCTACAAGGAGAACTCCATAACGGTCTGGAAGTCATACGACATTGGACAGGGAAAGACGGTATCGTGGTCAAAATTACAAGGTATCAATCATTGTTACTTTTTTCTAATATTATCACTACCATGGTTAACAAAATTTGATAGCCAGAAAAAAGATTATCCATTGGTGGGCAAATAATTTTACGATTTCTGGCTTTTAACAGTTTCATTGGGAAACGACCTGCAATTTGGAAAATGTTACCTATGACAATATATATAATCACAACAAAGTTATGTTTAAAACAGGGAAACACGAAAGGGACACAAGGTTCATACAAGACTCCCTCTAATAAATAATATGAGATATATCAACTGAATAATAGTTTCGGCGGTAGAGAAGGGGTGGGGGGGGGGGGGGGTGTGGGGGGGGGGGGGGTCAACAGTAGCCACTACCTGCTTTTCATTGCGTTCAGGAGATGGATCCAACTTTCAATCTTTTATCAGTGAGTATGTTTGTTATCTATAAGCGCATCTATTTATTTTTGATTTATACATTAGTGTGATCATCTCTAACTACGATTCGTTATATAAATGCTCTCTTTTATATACTACTCAGTTCCAAACAGGTTACCTCATCTTTGCAAGGCTGAGCTATCCAAGGGCGACTTCGCAACATTCGCAAAAGGAAAGCGTGCGTCGCCCACGAACCCTGAACACGAAGAAGAAGCAGAGGGCGACGAAGATACCAGTGCGTTGATATCGTGTCCCGTGGATGGGTGCATATGCACTTACCAGAGGTTCGACAATCTGGAGCGCCACTTATTCTTCGGGAAGTGCAAGATTATGGCAGAAAAACACACCCTGTTAGATCGTGCGAAATTGTCGTACTTGCAGAAAGTACAAGAGGGTACTTCAACAAATCCCACACTAGCTGCCCCGACCACATCTGAAGTTAGGCAACAGGTGCCCTTGATGCAAGGCTGGGCTCTTAAGGGAACGAAAAAGGCAGCGCGTTTCAACAAGAACCAGCGCCAATACTTAGACGACAAGTTTCAGATCGGACAGGAGAGTGGACACAAAGCCGACCCTGAGACGGTGTCACGAGATATGCGCTACGCAAAAACTAACAACGGCCAGCGACGCTTCGAAATGGCCGAGTTCCTAAATGCTCAGCAGATTCAGAGTTACTTCTCGCGTACTGCTGCAAAGCTGAGGCATGCAACAGCTGCTCCGTCGGTGCAAGACCCATCTACAGATGATAACGATATCCAGGCGGCTCAAGAAGAAGAAGCCTATTCGTTGGCCCGTGCAGTTATCTTGGACCAGTGCCATCCAGTGCATCCCATTGTGTACGACAATCTAAACATATGTACCTTGTACACCACCAACAGGCTGACCAAGCTCAGCGTTGCACAGCTGCAGCTAATCTGCAACCACTACAACATGGACGTGGAGGCAAAGCCATCGAAGAGGAAAGCCCCTTACATAAGTTATCTCGCAGATCTTGTTGGAGCATGCTCTTGCACGAAGGTCTAACAGAACCTAGACCTTCACAACAGTCAACGACGGCTGTGACCGCAAAAGATGAAACCGTTTCTAAAATCTTAGCTATTTACGTCTTGTACAGTAAATCCTCTATTGAGACTCCGGGGGGAGGGGACTTATTTATTTCAAGCACGTTTGAGTGGGGGTGAGGGTGGGGAAGGGGCTTGATAGAGAGGGGTGGCATGTTATAAATTAGCGAAACACTATAGACCACTTTCATAATGGCGGCCGATTTATTTATTCTTTTATATGTATGTTAATTAGCCTCACTGGCCTCGGTAACATGTGCAAAATTCAAAAGAATTTTTACTCTAAAATGAGGCCAGTAAGGCTAATTAACATACATATAAAAGAATAAATAAATCGGCCACCATTATGAAAGTGGTCTATGTAACCGAACTTCCTACACGTGAATAATTTAAAAAAAGCCCATAAACCATACTTTGATTGATGAAGTGTAATTATATTCATTCATACCGTAATTGCCAAGTACCGGTAATATTCCCCCCAAAGCTCGCGAGAACTCATAATACAGTCTGAGGTTTATTGTTTTTGTTGTGAAGGAGAAAGGAGGAGGAGGGGGAGGCTTAAAAAAAGAAGGGGGGCGCTTAATGAATTTATTGGGGCGGCTTATTAGAGAAGAGGCATATTTGAGAGGGGGGCTTAATAGAGGATTTATCTGTGCAAAAGTTAGTCGCTTTTCACCACTTGATTTATCGCCTTGTATTTACGTTTGTCTCAGCGTTTCTCCATTGTTTTCTTTGAACCTCGGCAAGACAATGCAAACAATAAGTAGCGTTGACGTTTTACGTTTGACCACCTTGTGGTCTAAAACCATTTTATCGTGACATGGAATTAGTTATATTCCCTTTTTTGATTATGCGATTCTTTAATTTGTTTAAGAGTTTCAATGTGTTGACGGTTATGATGAATGCTACTGTGGTGATTCAGTTACTCTGATCTCCATTCGGAATATAAAAGCGCGCCCGTAAGCGAAAAACGTATCAGTGGACTGCAGGTGTAATGTACTGTAACGCAATCGGTGGCAGTTGACAGGCGTTGAAGCCGCGGAAGATGTTAGCTGATGTTCTTCGCCACTTTTCCGGAGGATTTCTACAATACCTAGAAAACGTATTCTAAGGTACGAATAACAAACACTGACAGCTATTCTTCTGTGTGTTAAAAAGTAATTTTGGAGCCCAAAACTTTTTGATTGTTTTGATAGTGCTTGACCTTTGAAACTTCACGTGCTCGTGTACACTCGTGAGTTGAAAATTTTGAACAAAACAACCAAAATCTTCTATATTGCTGCTCAAAAACGGCAGCAAATTCTTGAAATAGCCTTTTAAACATGTGCTGTTGTCTGCCAGCAAGTATTATTAAACCGATTTCGTTCAAAAAATGTTGTTGTGTTGTGTTTCGGACTGCCGTGTCAATAGAGCTCGAATTTCACGAAAGTACTACTTCCATTTTGCGGCCTCAAAAATTTTCCTTTGAGTTGCCCATGGTTTTGAAAACAGATTTTGAAAGATGAAATAATGCTTTTTTACGTGGTGTAAGACTCTGTACTGTAGGCCATGTACCAGTCGATGATTTTCGGCTCTGAACTTTGTCAATATTGCATTGGATGAAATCGCTGAAAATAATGTAAATATTGAAAAATCTCCCAAATATTCCATTTTAGTTCAAACTGAGAAAATAACGGCTTAAAATGTGTATAATTATCTACTTTCTATGATTAGTTATTTGTGGATCGCAATAAAATTGTTTTAGTTTTTAAAATGAGGTCTCATTAATGCACGGTGTCATACCCGTAAAACCCGGCCCGGGAGGCCCGGGAGGTGCGAAACGAAGATCACCTCGGTACGTCTTAAACCAATTATCGGACAGAGGTAAAAAATATATTTTTGATAACAGTTTACCTAGGGCTACTTTGTGAATTTTTTTGAGAATTTTGATATTTTTACTATTGCACGCCTCCGGTCGATATTTACGGACATCCGCTCTTAATAGTTTAAATGTTGTTTCATCAGAAATCAACTGCTTCATTTTGTTGAGATAATCAAGTCTGCTCATAATGACAACGCCATTTCCTTTGTCTGGTTTCGTAATGAAGATACTGTCACTGCGTAAATCAGATAAGGCTTTCCATTTAACTTTGCCAGGAATCGGTTCTTCTGCTTAGAGAAGTCATACGAGTAAATGTAGCCATAGGAGATATTCTTTAATTGACTTTTAAGCTGATCTTGTTTTTCGTTGGCTAAAGGAAGCTCGAATTTAAGAAGGTCACGATAAAGCAGTTCAAAGGAGCATTTGACATCATATTTATCAACGCCTTTTGGGGCAAGCAGAAACGTAAACCACTTGCTAAAACACTCTTTTCAGACTCAGTCAAGGCTCGATGGGAATAATTAAAAATAATGTCATCGTGCCCCCCCCCCCCCCCCCTTCGTAACTTCAAGAACATTAAGGCTATGACAATGAAACGTAGAGGGTACATAGTACCTCCAGAACTGTCTCATTTGCGGTTTGCACAACGGAACGATGACATCATATGACGTAGTTATTAGGTAATTAGTTATACGGCCGCCATCTTGTATCCGCCATCTTGGATTTCTGAATTTTTTTAAAACCTCTTAAAACCGTTCAAATTGACGCAAAATTAATCAAAACCAATAAATAAACGCTAAATGACGTAAAAAATACAAAAGTTATACCAATAAACATTGCTTTTCTTCATTCAAAGGTATAAATATGCAAATTTCAAAAAAAACATGGCTGTCAAAATCTTGTTGCCATGGAAACATCAAGTCACGTGATCAAAAAATTCTCATATGAAATTGTTGCCAGATAAAGTTTAGGGGAAGTCACAAAGTTTGATGGCGTTTGAAAACATATTAAAGAGGTTATGAATGTTGAAAGTTTCCCCCCCCCCCAGGCCGAATAGGGTTAAGGCCCTAGCTAAGCATGACCGCACATCAGCCATTGCTGACCATGTCAACACCACTGGACCATAACATCAAGTGTATATCTTGATATCTTAGCGTCGGACAAAACTGGTTTCCACTGTAAAATCAAAGAAACATTGTTTATACAAGAACTGAAGCCCGCTTTTAATGCAAACGTCAGTAGCGAGAAGCTGATGCTTTATTGATTAGCTGTTTCTTTTTATAGATCAACTGTTAAGTTTTGTACTTAATCTCGGTCCCAGTCCCTTTTCAATACTATATAAGTATAGTTTTCAACACTGTAACGGTCACTTTTGAAAATGTATGTAGTAGCATACGAAACGTCAAGTTTTATCAAAAATGTAACTTCAATATGTTTATCACCGCGGTTTGTGTTCTATTTCTTATCAAGCTACGATGGCCCAAGAACAAAAGTCTTGACAAAGTAATCAACATTTTTGCCGAAGGTCTGTAAAATCGGGAATCGACTCGGAACACCCCGGAACACCCCGAAACATACCCAGAACACCCCGGAACACCCACGGAACACCCCCAGAACACCACCGGAACACCCCGGAAAACCCCGGAACAGCCCCGGAACACCGTCGGAACCTAACCGGAACACCCTGGAACGCACTAAAAATAAAAATAAATCAAAGGCTTCTTTGAAAAAGATTCTGCACACCTATGGACCCTCCCCTCTCCTCGGCGTTTTGCTCCATTGACCCCCCAACCCACTGCGTCCAACTCCCCGCCCCAATCACCTCACATTTTAGAAAGCATCGAAATTGGCCGGTAAAACTTATGCGACAAAATGTTCTTTTCGCGAACCGTAGTCTCTTACGCGGCCGTTACAGTTGTGCCGTCACGCAACGCTCCTGATCACGCACACAAAAAAAACGAGAGGTTCAAGCAAGTAACCACTTAGAACTTAGAATGTGTACTCCCAACTAGTGAGAACTAATACTGGGAGAAACTGAAACTGTCAACGGACAGGACGGACAACATCCTGCTGGTGTACGTTGGATCAAAATAGTGATCTGATCGGTTTAACAAGTGAAAATAGTATAGAACTCAATACAGGTAAAAACTACTTCCTGCCTACCTCCGGCCTCTCGCCAGAGGTCCGTTTTTATACTTTTTGGAATTCCTAGACTTTTGAAAACATAATTTGTTAAAAAAGAAAAAAAAAATCCCAGTGTTTTTTTAACGCATCGTCCAGGGTTCGCGTAGTCTTCGCGCACTGAGCCGTTATTTGTGCAGGATCAGGAGAGTTGCGTGACGACACAAACAACGACTGCGTAGGAGACTACAATTCGCGAAAATAAAATTTTGTCGCTTAAGTTTTACGGGGCAATTTTGTATGGCCAGCCTTAAAATGTGAGGTGATGTGAATCACGAATAAAAGTCATTTATTGGAAGGGCCGTTGCAGTTTATTGTATGTTTGTTCATTTTTTTGGCTGATTAGGTCTCTTGTAGATCCTACGTATACCTACGTATACCGTTAGCAGCATTATCGTTTGCGGTCCTTTGCAGATTTTACTTTTATTTCATTTTTTAGGGCAGGGAGTTGGACGCAGTGGGTTGGAGGGTCCGTGGAGCAAAACGCCGAGGAGAGGGGAGGGTCCATAGGTGTGCAGAATCATTTTCAAAGAAGCCTTTGATTTATTTTTATTTTTAGTGGGTTCCAGGATGTTCCGGTTAGGTTCCGACGGTGTTCCGGGGTGTTCCGGGGGTGTTCCAGGTAGGTTCCGGGGTGTTTCGGGTAGGTTTCGGGGTGTTCCGGGTCGATTCCGGGTTTTACAGACACCCATTTTTGCCCCTCCTTTGAAGATAATTTTAAATTTTGGTTTTCTACGCAAGGAAGCCATTAAATTGCCGCGGGAAATTTTTAACCAATCACAGGCTGGTGTTTGAGACGACAATACGACTTTATATTGACGTCTCAAAAACAGACAAAAGTATCTGAGAATCGTGATACTATAAATGAAGTGCTTCGCGATGACGTGTATTCCATTGTGAGATTTGTAACTCCGAGACTCGCACGCATCACACTTCACAAATCACGCTTTATTCAATTACCGTACCATTTTTACTGAACGATCCCGCTATTTACAGCGGTCTTACCCAAAGCGATATAAAAGGAGTCACCTCAAGGAATAAATTATCACTTCGAGAAAGAAGTTGTTCGTTCAACTCGATCATGGCCGAAGCGAACCAAGATTTACAAGCTCCAGAAGCTGAAGTGCCTCAAGTGCCTCAAGTGCCTCAAGTCCAGCAGCCTGCTCAGGATAATGTGCAACAGCCTGCTCCTCCTGGCGCCGCTCAAGGGGTAGTTTTCTTGCCTTTTTCTTTGTTCCCATTTCCGTGGTTTCTTCCTCCGTCCAAGTGTCATTTATTTCATAGTGGTCTTCTCTGACTCCGGAGCAGAGGTTGGTTTTTCGTGGCAATTGTTTTTCACGTTTCCTTGCTCTTCCTAGTGTTTTTGTTAGTTACAGGGACGCAAATTGCTAAATTACTCGTTCCCTGGTATTTTATGGTTGTGGCTCCAGAGCAGAAGTTATTTACGGCATTTGGCATTTACCTGACTCTGTCGAGCGTTTTGTTTGTTACAGGGACGCAAATTGCTAGATTACTCGTTCCCTGGTATTTTATAGTTGTGGCTCCAGAGCAGAAGTTATTTACGGCATTTGGTATTTACCTGGCTCTGTCGAGCGTTTTGTTAGTTACAGGGACATAAATTGCTAAATTACTCGTTCCCTGGTATTTTATGGTTGTGGCTCCAGAGCAGAAGTTATTTACGGCATTTGGTATTTTCCTGACTCTGTGGAGCGTCTTTTTTTTTTTGTCAGTTACAGGGACATAAATTGCTAAATTACTCGTTCCCTGGTATTTTATGGTTGTGGCTCCAGGGCAGAAGTTATTTACGGCATTTGGTATTTACCTGGCTCTGTCGAGCGTTTTCTTAGTTACAGGGACGCAAATTGCTAAATTACTCGTTCCCTGGTATTGTATTGTTTGTGGCTCCAGAGCAGAAGTGTTTATTACGGTTTGTTGGTTACATATACTCGTATCTGTTTTATCTTGCTTACTGGTAAATTATTTATCTGTTTTCCGCTATATTTGTTCGTTTCCTGCTGCCTACTTGTTTTCGGCTATTTATTTAATTGCTTTCTGTTTTGTTCAATGTTTGGCGCCTCTAGCCCCATGGCTTAAGTTTGTTTTGCGGGAATTTTCTATCTCAATCCTATGTCTGGGTGTTATTTCGTTGTCAGGAAGTATCCTGGTTGTGCAAGTATATTTTGTGTTAATGCAGTTAAAGTTGTTTTTTATTATAGGTTATAATTTTCACTATATTTTTGCCTATGCGTATTTTGTTTTGTCTCGATTTTATTTCTTCTCCGTTTTGCTTCTCGTTTTGTTTTATTATGTCATGCTGCGTCCATGGATTCATTTGTTGTATGGCCGTTTTTGTTTCCTGGCCTTGTTTAAGGTTTTAATTATCACGTTTTGGCTTATTCTATTCAGCCTCTTTTGTTTTTTGCCCCTTGTTTTTAGCCCCTTTTTTCACCGCTGCTCGTTAGAATTTGTTTTATGCATGCGCACATCCTTTTGCACCTCCTTTATTCTGTATTTGCATATATCCTTGTTCCCTTCGCTTCAAGCTTATTTTCCTTTACGCGTGTTTATGTTTCGCCTTCCTTTATTCCCTTATCTTGGAATGACTGTTTGGAACGGGAATCTTATTCCCTCTCGGATTACCGGGGCTCCAAGCTGTCATTCCCTGAGTCCCGTCGCGCTTGCCCCTTTTACCCTCTCACACGCCTTTTCTTTTGTCTTTCCCTGAGTCACGTCTTTTTCACCGCTGCTCGTTAGAATTTGTTTTATGCATGCGCACATCCTTTTGCACCTCCTTTATTCTGTATTTGCATATATCCTTGTTCCCTTCGCTTCAAGCTTATTTTCCTTTACGCGTGTTTATGTTTCGCCTTCCTTTATTCCCTTATCTTGGAATGACTGTTTGGAACGGGAATCTTATTCCCTCGCGGATTACCGGGGCTCCAAGCTGTCATTCCCTGAGTCCCGTCGCGCTTGCCCCTTTTACCCTCTCACACGCCTTTTCTTTTGTCTTTCCCTTGTAGCCTCCCATTAAGCGCCTTCTAGTCGGTTATTTTTTCCATTCCATACTGGGAGATGTCGGATGCTCCCCACCTGCGTTGGGTTTATTATAGGGGTATGCCTTTAGACGTGACTCAGGGAATGACAGAGCCCTGCAACAAGCATATTTCTCCAGCTTTCCTTAAAGAAGTCCTTCACGGCTCCCCTAGCGTCCTCTCCCCCAAAACGTCCCCTACCCCAGTAATAGGCGTGTTTTAGAATGGGACAGGACTCTGTGTTGGCCCCACTACTGCTTCTTTTAGTCTGGGGTCTCTTATAGTTTAGTATGGGTATTTTAAATTGGGGTCCTTAGTTTAGTGTGGGTATTTTATGTTGGGGTCCTTAGTTTAGTCTGGGTGTTTAAGATTGCGGTCCTTAGTCAAGTCTCGGTTGTTTGTGTTACGGGGAACCCGTTTGCATCTTTTCTGTGGCCGCCATTCTTCCATAACTCAAAGGAGTATGGGTAAGACCGGTGTAAATAGGATACTATTTACAGCGGTCTTACCCAAAGCGATATAAAAGGAGTCACCTCAAGGAATAAATTATCACTTCGAGAAAGAAGTTGTTTGGTTCGTACTTGCTCATGCGTCGCGTTCAGCCTTGTGTCATCTTGCCTGTACTCCGCTCCTTTTGGTCACTGTCTATCCCGCCCTTCCCTCCCTTTGTATACTAACTTTTTGCCTCCGTATTCGAAAGTGGCCGCCATTCTTCCATAACTCAAAGGAGTATGGGTAAGACCGGTGTAAATAGGATACTATTTTAGACAATTAAAGTGCACATAAACCCAAAATTGTTTTTTCGCTTAATCAACTCTATGTACGTTGGAAAGTTGAATAGTTAAATATTTCTTGTTTTTAACGTTGCGTGAATTATAGAGGTTTGAATTTACAAAATGTCAATAAGATGACGTCAAATCAAGAATCGTTTATTAGGGGGTGTTTACATGACACCGGGGCGACTTTCGCGCCGGGGCGAGTTCACTCCGGTTCCCTCCGGTTCCCTCTAATGGCTCTACATTTGTTTACATGATACCACCACATTAGCTGTGAACTGCGTATTGTAAATTGAAGTAGAAATAATGGTTAAGTCTTGATTTAACGTCATCTAATTAGCATTTTGTAAATTCAAATCTCTAACTCACTAACGCGACATTAAAAACATTCTTGTTATTTACCTATTCTATTTACCTATTTACCTATTCG
This sequence comes from Dendrophyllia cribrosa, assembly GCA_024195265.1. Taxonomy (NCBI): domain Eukaryota; kingdom Metazoa; phylum Cnidaria; class Anthozoa; order Scleractinia; family Dendrophylliidae; genus Dendrophyllia; species Dendrophyllia cribrosa. Next base: position 21,072,823 of record JAJLRJ010000013.1, read on the forward strand.
ACTTTTCAACGTACATTGAGTGGATTAAAAGAAAAAAAAATGGGCGTTAGGTGCACTTTAATGAATGCAAAACTTTGTCAGTAAGAGAAAGTTTGTGTAGAAATTCAAGAAAAAAATTAAACAACTTGAAGAAAATGTTTGGGGTAGTACCATCTTGCAAGGTCTTCTCTGATTTGCTGAGAAAACAATAGAACAAACAACAATGCTCTCTAGCCCCGAAATCAATAGAACTGCGTGATACCCAGGTCCAATGAAATTAAAGGTTGTTAAGAGCTGCGTGGTATCTGGAATGTTTGTTGATTTTGCGTCGACGAAAGAGACGCTTCCTAATCGGGTGTTGGGTGTCCTGTGACATTAGTGAACTTTAGATTTGAATACGAGTACGAGATTGAGTTCGAGTACGACTTTTGAATTTTAAGCCAGTCGCGTTCCAAACGCTGTCGCTCCTTCCTGTTGCTGACAAGAAGATAAGATGACTCTAGGTATAAAATTGTGCTGATAAATGGTTGTCTAGAGCACGCCAACTAGGTTTGAAAAAAGTCGTACTCGCACTCAATCTCGTACTCGTAGTCCGATCTAAAGTTCGCTATTTGTACCAGGCGGAACGAATCGATATAACAGTTTGTCGGTACCATTTCTGCTCCATGTTGAAACGTCACAATAGCATCCAGCATTCTCAGCGCGTTTAAACGGACGCGGCTTTGACCTGAGTGCGAACCTTCTTTGCTGCCTTTGCTTTCTATTAAGGTTACCGTGTACCTTCGAGGGTGTCTCCAGTATAACAGCTTTAGTATCTTACGATTACACTTAATATACCTAAACCCAGATATCAAATTAAAGCTTATAGAGCTGGCTATTTAATATGGAAACCATTTGGTAATAAAATGGTTTGTCGAATCAGTTTTTACGACGTCTAAATCAGCTTTAAGAGGAAGAATCTGTAACAATCACCTTAGCCTTGCCGAAAATGGAAAATCGAATTTCCTCAAACTCCCTGATATGGAAGGCCTGTTTGAACTTATCATAAAAATATAAGTTTCAGTTCGCTGCGGTTAATACATTTGTCAAATCGCGGCTTAACCTCACATACGGCCTCACTGCGGTCATTTTGCGGTCGTTTACTGCCCCTCAAAAAACTATTTTGTTTGTTGATTTGAACCAGGACAAGAGAAAGATATTCAAATGTACAGATTGTATACTGAATTCTTTGCGATGTGAACTGATTCCCATTACTTTACGTTAAGCACTGAATATTTGAGAGATTTTTGAATCTTTATGAATGAAACACCGTTATTTGAAAGCGAAATTTCACTAAAATTCAGGTCATGATTTCGCACTCTGTTACGTTGCTTTGATCCCGGAGATCACTACTCAGTAAAAGAACAATGCTTCCTCTCTACAAATATGCAATAAAATTCTTGGGCAACTAAAACCACGAATTTTGCGAAGTCAGAATTCCGAGGGTGGTTTTATGAATTTGCGCCATTTTGAATTGGGTTGAGTCCACGCAAATCTCGCTCTTACAAGTCTTTAGTAAAATTTATCCCTCTCACCTGTTTACATTTGAATCAAAAAACCTTTCCAAACATTCCGGCTGTTAAATCCTGTGGTTTTGACGGCCACAGTTGATTTTAAACGATGTGAACTGCTTAAAATACAACGTGGCGAGCGGACATTTCAAACTCTTGGAGACATAATTCGACGGTTCTGCCTTCTAAACGTCTTGAAATCAAACTGTAATCAGGATCACACGCTTCGCTGTTCCTTGTAAGAACGGAAACTGTATTAGTTGACAATTTTTGGCTTGATACTTGATCGTTGGAAGGGTTTAATTTTCATCCAGTTTCGAGTTCTTTAGGATTGCGTGACAAAATACAGTGAACCCGAAAAAGGAGAGATCCTGGGAACGAGGATGACTTCAGGCACTGATGTCGTTTTGCGCTACTGAAGCCATGAACCTGGGAAAGTAGCACAAATGGCAAAAGAACAAAGAAAGATCTTAAGATTAATTAATTATGTTAAAACTATGCTAAATAATGACCACCTTTATTATTGTGTCGTATACTTGCGACTGCAAAAACTAAGGTGAAACGACGAGGCCGTTTACAGATGAGACTAAATATGGAGTAAATTTACGTACTACAATGACATTATGTTTACACTCCAACAACACAGGGCTGTAGCAAGGGGAGGTGCACCCCTCCCCCCGTTATAATTTTGAAAAGGGTGTTTAGTTAACTTCTTTCGTGTTTCATTGAGATGAAATTTTTAAATGAAATGAAATGTTTAAATTTCATCTCAATGAAACACGAAAGAAGTTAACTAAACACCCTTTTCAAAATTATAACGGGCGGGGGGTGCACCTTCCCTTGCTACAGCCCTGTGTTTAAGGCTGTAACAATACTTCGAACTATCGATTAATTGCGATATTAACGCTACCATAGCGATGGATCGATAGTAAAAATGAAACATCGACAACAATCGCGATAGTGTAACGAACTATCGATAGTTTCGATAGTTTCTATACTTCTACCATTTTAACTTCTTTGGAAAATAAAGACACCTTTTTTACCCACCTTTGATTCTCAAGGTCACAATAACGGTAAAAAAGAAACGAAAAACAATCTACCAACTGCACCTATAGTGTTTTAGCGTCTTGGTTCAACATCTGTGCCATCTGAAAGAGTGTTTTCAACTACAGGAGACATTGTAACGGCTCAGAGATCTCATTTCTTATCAGAGTATGCAGACAAACTGATTTTCCTTAAGAAGAATTGGAAACCAAATCAATAAAACCATACAAAAAGGCATACATTGCCATAGATTGGTGAACTGTGTTCTCGTGTGACTACTGTTGTAGAAGTGTTATAAATAGTACTTTTAATTAGTAGTTTCATATGCTTTAAGATTTTTTTCAAAATGAACTACTACAGTTTTCATTTTGTAATTGAAAGCAAAAACCACTGACAACAGTTTGACTGCTTGAGTGGTTGCTCAACATTTTATTTGGTTTTACCACAAATTGTTCATATTCTACTGCAGTCGGTGTTCTGGGGTTCGTGAATCTACTATTACCACACTAACAACAGTTATGTTTGTTAAACATTTTATTGCATTTGGTTTCTCAATAAATTGATTAAATTCAATTGCACTGTGTTCCACAGTACCTGTATTGTATGGCCACTACTTCTTAGTTATTAATTAAAGTATAAGACATTAAGTAAATACAGACATTCCTGAAAACTATCGCAATACTATTGCAATAGTACCTCCACTATCGCAATACTATCGCAATATCCATGTGACATATTGCAATACAATTGCAATAGTTAAAATTTCCTCAATAGTCACCCCTACCTGTGTTGTTGGAGTGTAAACATACAGTGGAATCCCGTTAATACGGTCACCAACGGGCCATTAAAATTTGGCCGTATTAACGGGGTGGCCGTATTAGCGGGGTAGGGTCAAATTTCATGACTGGTCTATGTTTCTTTTTCATGAAAGGAAAGGAAATTGCTGTTTGATTACGTTAACGACAGAGGTCAATGACATAACAAGTTACAGGCGTTGTGAATAAATAAAGTATTGTTTCTCAAGTACTGTACAGTATTTGTTTTGTTTGGTCAATAATTAATTTGTATGTGGTTTGAGTGGCCGTGTTAACGGGGTAAAATTATAAAGGATTATACAGGTTGGGATTTCAGAATGTAGCCATTGGCCGCATTAACGGGGTTTTATTATAAGAAAATGTATGGGTGTTTCGCCGGGACAAAAAAAAAGTGACCGTAATAAGGAGGTGACCGTATTAACGAGGTGACCGTAAGGCGGGGTTCCATTGTAATATCATTGTAGTACATAAATTTACTCCATATTTACTCTCATCTGTAAATAGCCTCCTACGCAGACGTCCTCAGGGGAGGAAAGATTGCGTGACGAGCCCTAAGGACGTCTGCGTAGGAGGCTAATCTGTAAACGGCCTCGTCGTTTCACCTTAGTTTTTGCAGCCGCAAGTATACGACACAATGATAAAGGTGGTCGTTATTTAGCATAGTTTTAACATAATTAATTAATCTTAAGATCTTTCTTTGTTCTTTTGCCATTTGTGCTACTTTCCCAGGTTCATGGCTTAGCGCAAAACGACATTAGTGCCTGAAGTCATCCTCGTTCCCAGGATCTCTCCTTTTTCGGGTTCACCTTGGTTTGTCACGCAATCCTAAGCAACTCGAAGCTGGATGAAAGTCAAACCCTTCCAAAGGTGAAGTATCAAGCCAAAAATTGTCAACAATACAGTTTCCGTTCTTACAAGGATCAGCGAAGCGTGTGACCCTGATAACAGTTTGATTTCAAGACGTTTAGAAGGCAGAACCGTCGAATTATGTCTCCAAGAGTTTGAAATGTCCGCTCGCCATGTTGTATTTTAAGCGGTTCACACCGTTTAAAATCAACTGTGGCCGTAGGATTTTACAGCCGGAATGTTTGGAAAGGTTTTTCGATTCAAATGTAAACAGGTGAGAGGGATAAATGTTACTAAAGACTTGTAAGAGCGAGATTTGCGTGGACTCAAACTCAATTCAAAATGGCGCAAATTCATAAAACCACCCTCGGAATTCTGGCTTCGCAAAATTCGTGGTTTTAGTTGCCCAAGAATTTTATTGCATATTTGTAGAGAGGAAGCATTGTTCTTTTACTGAGTAGTGATCTCCGGGATCAAAGCAACGTAACAGAGTGCGAAAACATGACCTGAATTTTAGTAAAATTTCGCTTTCAAATAACGGTGTTTCATTCATAAAGATTCAAAAATCTCTCAAATATTCAGTGCTTAACGTAAAGTAATGGGAATCAGTTCTCATAGCAAAGAATTCAGTATACAATCTGCACATTTGAATATCTTTCTCTTATCCTGGTTCAAATCAACAAACAAAATAGTTTTTTGAGGGGCAGTAAACGACCGCAAAATGACCGCAGTGAGGCCGTATGTGAGGTTAAGCCGCGGTTTGACAAATGTATTAACCGCAGCGAACTGAAACTTATATTTTTATGATAAGTTCAAACAGGCCTTCCATATCAGGGAGTTTGAGGAAATTCGATTTTCCATTTTCGGTAAGGCTAAGGTGATTGTTACAGATTCTTCCTCTTAAAACGCGATAACTCAAAGCGATTATTGTATTTTGCTAATTTGATCTGTTCTCGGGTTTCCGGACACGAAGCGCTAAAAAAACGTGTCGGCGATTTCCCATATTCAATTGCAGTGAAACGTTACAGAATATGTTCGAAAAAGGGAGAAAAAATTGGAGTGATCGCACGGAAATGGCTCTTGACAAAAACATTTTCGGAAATAAGAAATTCGCCGAGAAGTTTTTGTTGGTTATATATTAGCCTAGCTTCTGTCCAAATTTGAGGAAAATCGAAGAAATTCCCTTTGAGTTATAGCTCTTTCAAGTGTCCCCTACAAGCGAAAAATTAACTTTGAGAAAACAGCGCTTAGAAAAACACATTGCTTCATAAACAAACTCCGCCCACAAAAGTTATATCGTCATTTCTCCGTCAATTTTCTCTATTTTTCGAAAATTTTTTTTTGGATGAAAGTTCATTCTGTAAACTTTATTTTGACGCAAAAAAAAAAACTTTCAATAAATTTCGATCTGAAGGTACACGGTAACCTTAATGGAGCATTTGCAACGCCATAGCCATCGCACTCTGATCCATTGCGAACAGAAAAATAAACTACTCGGCGACACAAACCAAATAAAACGAGTCGTATTTTATTTGATGGTCATTGAAACTACTGGCCTATTGTGGTACTGAGCCATCACAACCTTGTACTCATACTTTGACCCATTGCGCTCACATACCAAATAAACCGGCACGTTACCAAATGAAACTGTACAGTTGAATCTCGGTAACTGTAACTCGAACCCTCGATAACTCGAAGCTCCCGCCTAACTCAGAGTGATTTATTTTCCCTTCAGCTCATTTTCGTTATAATCATTATACCTCGATACCTCAAACGTAACCTCATCTCTCAAAGTCAAAATATACAGATGTTGAGTCAGGACCCCATATTAAGTGGACACCCTCTGTTAAGCGGACACCAGCTGCTTGGGTCCCTACGTGTTCTTCCCATATTTACTGTAAAACGAACCTGCATTCAGCGGTCTTCTTTATTAAGCGGACACTAGCGAGGGTCCCGAGGGTGTCCACTTAATACAGGGTTCACTGTAATTCAGAACACTGAGTTTATTAGTGTATACAATACGTTGTCCTTTGTGTCAACAGTTTTTGTTAATAGGAATTGTCAACAGGAACGCAGTAGTGAAATAAAATTTAGTGGCCACAGTGTTCTTTAAACTTCTTTTCGCTTTGTTTTATTCTGTTACATCACTAACACAAACCAGCTACAAAACGACATTCTAGCTGAGCACCCAACATTGTTGTTGTTTTTTTTTTGTCAGTTCCCTAACCCTAACCCAACCAGGTCGAAACAGCTGTCTACGGTTGCATTTTGGCTTTCAGTTTGGGCTCTATCATGTCGTTGTCGCGTTAAATGTTTTACGTAGTATCAGCCTTGCTTTATACTTTGATTTTATCTCTATTTTTGGCTGACTAGATCTTCTCCAGATCCTACGTTCACCAGCAGCAGTTTCGTTCGCGGTCCTTTGCTTCTTATTTACTTGTTTAATTTTGGGACCGTACACTGTAGATATTTTCAGATCCGATATGCTGTTTATATATTTTTATATGTATTGGCCATGTATTCGCTGAGGGATGGTTCTGTCTATCCTGACATTTTCTTTTTCGCGACAACGACATGTTATTTTAAATTCTTTGCCTGTTACTTATGGACACGCGCCGCTGTGACGTGGGTAAATTGGCAAACTTTTGAATTCGAGCTCATATGTAGCCATCACCACTTGCGATTTGGTAGAGAATTGGCGTTCGTGCTAGTTTTTCTATCTGTTTTTACACCGTGCTGACGAAACCCAACCAGGTCGAAACAGCTGTCCACGATTGCATTTTGGCTTTCAGTTTGGGCTCTATCATGTCGTTGTCGCGTTAAATGTTCTACGTTGTACATGAACAGGCCGGCAAATGATCCCGGCCGGCAAATGATCCCCGGCCCGCAAATGATCCCTAAATTGGCCGGCAAATGATCCCCGGATCGGAAATGATTCCCACAAATGATACCGAGTAAAATAGAGAATGGCTTGGAGTTCAATCACTGGAAGTTTTATTATTGTTGTTTTTGTTCGAGGCTTTTGTCAAATTCGGACAAAAAACACCTTAACGGCCCCTTTATACACGCCTGAAGCGAAATTCGGGGTCACTTAATTTGCAACAATCCTATCGATGGTCTTGAGCTAATGTTTGGGCGATTATATTACATGCAGTGAAACCTATATTAAGCGGACGCCCTCTATTAAACGGATACCAGTTTGGGTCCCGAAATTTTCTTCCCATATTTACTGTAAATCGAACCTGTAAGCGGACACGGACGGCAACATTAGGCCATTTTGTCAGTTACACGAACCTGTATTTACCGGACATTTCAAGCGTTTTAAGATTGCATTTTCATTGCATTTTGGGATTATATCGTGGCCACCCTAGCCTCGCATAGGCAGCTCGATGGCTGAAAAAAAAATCACAGAAAAAAGTCGTGAGACTACACGTGCAATTTTCACCCCTTTTTAAAAAAAATCGCATCGCTTATGCGACATGACAGACAAGACATGTTCCAGTTTGCCTCCAACTGTTACTGTTACTGTTGCGCTGAACTGTGGACTTCTTTTTCAACAGTTGTACAATTTTTCTCTTTATATAACAATTTAAATCAGAGAATTTTGTTTACATTTGAAAAAAAAAGACTGCTATTAAAGTATTAATAGGAATTGTTTTTAATCCATTATCCAAAGTGTAGATTTCACGCCATTCCTATTTTTTTTTTTTTTGGCGAGGGAATCATTTCCGGTCCGGGAATCATTTGCCGGCCAATTTGGGGATCATTTGCGGGTCGAGGATCATTTGCCGGCCGGGATCATTTGCCGGCCTGTACAAGTATCAGCCTTGCTTTACACTTTGATTTTATCTCTATTTTTGGCTTAAAGAGCATATGACACGAAATTTTTTTCTTCGGTTTCTTGTAGTTTAATATGTATAAAAAACGACTACAAGCTTTTAAAGTGTTCGAAATTTCGAAAAAGCCTTTTTTTTCGCCTTCAAAATACGCGCTTTTAGCCTAAAAAGTGTCCCCGCCATCGCGCGGCCAAAAGGTCACGTGACATGCCCTGTGACGTAAAAACGTGTACACCACATTGAAAACAAACATGGCGGAAAGAGAGGAAAGACCGAAAGACTGGAAAAAAATGCTTGGCTTGAGCGCCTAAAAAGACAATTTGCTCTAGCAATTCATAACTTCGGACCAAACAGTGCATTACTTTTCTTCCTATCCGACAGGTATAGTAAACTGAGTTCGATTTCTCCAACAAAACCGTACAGACTTCTTCGAATCCGAGAGCAACCACATGCATGCCACACTGCTTCTTTATAGCTCGACTCGCGGCGACTTGGCATGCACACTTTGAGCGCTATCTCACGTAGGATCCACAAACGAAGAAGCCCGCTTGGAAATGAGATAATTTTAGCGAAGGTGCGGTGTTGAATTATGAGGATTCTTTCTAGATCTGGTTTAATCATGTTGGGTCTGGTTCAGACTAAAAAATAATAAAAAACCCAAAGAGCATGCATCTTGTTTATACTCATTATATAAATCGAAAACCTTCTTAAATATAGTATGACAAAACAGTATACACTGCCATATTTAATTAGACTAAACAAGGTGCTTTTCAGAATTATTTCCTTCATTTGTCTGCAGAAAATATTCTGGTTCAGAAGATACTTCCATTAGTATAGGGATTTCAAACAATTCTCTTTCCTATTAAAATTATTGCACCTTGCCTAAATCTGTATATTTTTTATAATAGTTGTGTCCAATTTAGTTGTCTACAGCTGCAAAGGAGTACACTGTACATGTAGGTCCTAATCTTTATAGTGTTAAAAGTACTAACAAGAATAAATCTTGAGTGTGCATCTTTATATTATCCTTCAAAATGGTTTTCAGAGTATTTTAGTTAATAGTTTTGCTGAATTGTGTCCACAACAGCAGTCACAGTGTTGCAAGTACACCAATAGCACAAAGGGATATTTAGAAAAGATTACAGGGTGCTTTAAATGGACAAATAGCTATATAAGTTTGTCTTATGCTTACTTGGGGACCATTAACCCTAAAAGGTTTCCATTTTCATGCCAATTACTCCATGCATTCTCACAATACTCATGACACCCCATTGCAAAGCTAAAGATGATGCTCAAACTCCATAACCGCTGGGGCCACACTTACCGTAACCTATATATCTTGTAATGCATGATGGTCAGGAGTACCCATGGATTCTAACTAAGAATTGGCCAGACATATACCCTATAGGGTGGGGGGCTCCCACATAAAATGGACAGTAGTGATCATTAGAAATTTTGAAGGGAACCCCTAAAAGGTACTAGAGACCTGTTTTGTGAGTTTGGCTCACATCATGTTTTACCCCTAAGCATATTTCCTGTCAGCATATTTTCTGGCTTAAAACCCTAAAAGGTATCAGAATAACTCCTGACGGGTCATTTTTTATTCAAACGCCCTTGGTAGTACCAAACCCCTATCCCCAGGAAATAAACCTTAGCTATCATGCTTGTCTTCGAGCAGTGTCCCATAGAAGGAAACACTAATCTGTATTCCTCATCTGTTTTGTGAAATGTCCTCATATCATAATAGTTTACTTCCCTGTCCCCCAAAGGTCGAGTGTTTTTTTTTTATTCTGATGAAATAAGAAGTATCTGGGTGATAAAAAGATGATTTTTATTTATTTATTGTCATTTACATGTACATATCAAGCAAAACTTTCACTTCAGCCTGGTGTAAAGGCCATGCTGTTCTCTTGCTTGTGCAGTGGAATACCCAGGCCATGCGATGAGTGGCTTTCAATCTTAAAATTGAATTATTATAATGGTCAGTGGCATATACATGTACACTGTATACAAGATGGTATGGGTCTAGTTTTGTCCCAGCCCAAGTATTCGAAAACAACCATGTTACAAGCTGCTCTGAGAAATCTTCATTTCCAACAGACAAGATGAAAATAAGGCTAATAGCACAAATAAGTCAGAGTTTCAATCATACAACTTTCCTCAATCAAAACAACTCTTTGTTTCAACATTTAATAAGCTGGATAGGGTTAGCACAATAAATAATAATTGGTATATATATAACTATCATTTGTCACCTTTGTGTCTACATGTTCAAATTATTGTTGGTGGCATATAAGCCCCAGGCCTTATGCAGGGAATATTATGTGGAACACGGCTAAAATAATAATTATTTTTTTCAACAACAACAGGGAATTTACTTAGGGAAAATAGTGATATAAGAGAGAGAGATCCAGCTTTATAGCAAATTTTTTTTAAAACTATCCCCAAGTACCGAAAACAACAAAAATAAGAAAAGGAAAACCATGTGAAATGCAAATTTGAGACAAAGCTTATATTTTAGTACAGAGTAATGGGTTAATTTATTTCATATAATACAAATGTATTTCTAGCTAATGGTTGAAATGTAACAGTGTTTTAGAGATCTGTATTCATTTTTGTTGTTAGTGTTACTCACCCATATTCACTCGCTCCTCATTGCCGGTGTGGCTTTCCATTTTTATCCCTGAGCCACGAAAACAAGACTGTTGTGTTTCTCAGTACGGAATTTAGCATATTGTTTCGACTGAGCCATCGAAAGCGAGTAGTAGTGGTATTCTTTTGAAAACAAAAACCTCGAGGGTGCCTGCAAAGGTTTTCCAGCACTGTTTACATGAACACCCAGAGTAAGCGACCGGTTCTTCTTCGTATTATTCGTTCGATCTCGCCAATAACAACCTACACTTCTTCTCCTGGTTTCTCTTCTTCTTCCATGTAGCCTTCAGTCAATTCCTACGTCGACGAATCCTTCAAATCGCTCAACATTGAGGATTGTTATAGAACTCACATGGCCGATGTACACGTACTGACGTCATAATTGCGTCGCGTGGGCTAAACTAGATCCCAGTCTCCGAGACACTTTTTAGGCTGAAAAGCGCGTATTTTGAAGGCGAAAAAAAGGCTTTTTAGAAAATTCAAGCACTGTAAAAGCGTGAAATCGTTTTTTATACATATTGAACTACAAGAAACCGAAGAAAAAAATTTCGTGTCATATGCTCTTTAAGATATTTATACTAGATCTTCTCCAGATCCTACGTACACCAGCAGAATTTTCGTTCGCGATCCTTTGCTTCTTATTTACGTAATAAACAGACTATTGAAGGTTGAAAAGGCACTTTGAGCGCCAGAATTCATGACTGATTGTTTCACATTTATTTGTTTCAATTATATATTTTTGAATGAGTAGTTTTTTAGTAAAAGATTTTACTATAAAAATTAGCGATAAAAAATCACGACGTTTCGACCTCTTCGAGGTCATTTTCAAGTGGATGTAAGAATACAGAATTAGCATAAATATATTACAGTATAAAAGCACAAGAATGTAGAGAGCGCAAAAATGTGGTAAAATATGTAAATATAGGTGATAAAAAAAAATTAAACCAATTAAATAAATAAAACAAGAGTTAAAAGGACTTTCTAAACAAATAACTTAGCGCGGATTGAGTCGCACTGTTTGTTCAGTGTTGGCTTGAGTTCTTTGATAAAAAGCATTTCAAAAATAAGACAATCAAATTTGTTCTGACACTTCCTTAAAATCTTAAAACTTCGCGCAATGTCATTCAACAAATTTGATTGTCTTATTTTTGAAATGCTTTTTATCAAAGAACTCAAGCCAACACTGAACAAACAGCGCGACTCAATCCGCGCTAAAATGACCTCGGAGAGGTCGAAACGTCGTGATTTTTTATCGCTAATTTTTATATATTTTTGGCACATCAATACTTTTTTAACTTCCAAACAATCTAGGAGAGGGCTCGAGCCCTCCCCTACCCCTACCCCTGCCCTCGCGGAACGCATCAGACACTTCTTTCAAAGAAATGTCATCATTCCTTATTTTAAGAAACGTATGAAAAAAAAAACAAGTTTAAATAATATATATAGATAGGCTGAGCCTATAACAGCCTAACCCTTATGAACAGAAAGCCGATGATAAACTTAACTGAGGTAAAAGGTCGGAAGCACTAGAATTAAAATTGACGAACGGGCTATTTTTCACTGATTTTAGCAATTCTCTGTATTACAGTATTACGCGACCGTCTGCACAGTACATTTAGACCGTACAAAAGTTCACAAAAACAAAAACAAAATTTCCACCTGTTGCGTATCAAAAATTTCCCGAGAAACTGATTTGGAAATCAAAATTGTAAAAAAATACACAAACATATTTGCATCGTAAAAAGCGACGCGAGTGAAGTAAGAACTATAAAATCAAAGTCTTGTTTTGTTTACATACAATCTCTTTTCAACCTATGTACTGAATGAACAAACACATAAAAATGGACAACATAATCTTCTTTCGAAAAATTTTATCTCAATCTCCATAAGTTTGTGTTTAAAAGCAAAACGCGAACCATTTATAGCGCATCGAGGCCGAGCTGTCTTCGATGAAAGAAATCAAAACGACTGAATTTGAGCACGTTTTATAAACAATTTTCCAAAACTAGCGCGAACACAAAGAAAAAGTCAATCACAGATTGACATCAACATAAATTTCCATCGAAAAATGTGATCTGTTTTACCTTTAAGTCCCTCGCTTGCTTAAAAATTCTTTAAATCTCCGCTTCTTTGGTTGTGAAATCCGGATTCCCATCGAAAGATATCATTTGTTTTACCTTTAAGTCCCTCGACTGCTGGAAATTCTTTACATCTTCGCTTCTTCAGTCCGAAGTTAGAAACATATCCCCGCATTGCTCCCGCATGATAAAAACGTATGAAGTCACTGGAAGCAATATTTTATCCCTGAAGCTCTTCTTTTTCCAATATATAGCGGCTTCTGAGTATCCCTTAATTAATTAAATAATTAATTAATTATCCCTTGAGTAGCAAACCGCGAAAAAATGCAGGGAAATAACGACTCTAATTTGAAACGGTTTTCCCTGCTAAACACAGCAAAACATCAAAGTGTTTACGGAGCTGACGTGACATTCGGCCGTGTAGCCGCGCCAAAAACAAACCCTCGCTTTGGTTTGAAAATTGCTAAGATCCCGGATTTTGCGTGACGTCATACGCGCATTTTCGGAAACGCCATACGCGCTAGCCCTGCCCAACGGCACACGGACCGACGCGCCCGCGAAACATTCTGTTAGCCATGACCATGAAAAATGAAGGGCGAGCGGGCCTTGGGCCCGCGAGAGCACCGCTATAAATTTTTAACCCTTAAATTAATTCCTTTTTTACTTTTTTATTTACAAGGAATTTTAAAATAAATAACACTTCCGTGCTGTCAGTGTTGTAAGCTTCCTGCTGATTCGTCCCCAGTCGTCTCTCTTGGCAAGTCGCGGAAGACGCGCGCAGGGGTAGACACGGAACGAGAGACGCGCAACCGAGGGAAGCGCCAGGGGTGATGGGTAGGAGGAAAAGGAAAGGGAGAGACGACGTCTCCCCTCTTTCCTCCTTCCCATCACCCCTCACGCTTCCCTCGGCAGCGCTTCTTTCGTTAATTGAGAGACGACTGGGGAGAAGTCAGTCAGAGCTTCCTGTGTAAATATTGTTGTCATTGCGTCCGACGTTGGGACAACGCATCCTAATCTTGGATGATCTGTGATACCAAGTGGCGATCTTTTTCGTCGTTCGTGTACCTTTTCGGCGCCATCTTGAATCGGTTAACACTCGTTAACATCTTTCAAACTGACTTTTCCTTTTCACTTTAAGTTACATGAAGTAAAACCTATTTCGCACTTTAGAGTAAAATTAGAAAAAAAGATGAGAATAGTGTAAGCCTCGAACCCGAGTCGTTCGCTTCATAACTAATCTCCTTATCCACTGTACCAACGTGGACTAACTGCCGGGAAATGTAATTTTTAACATATTTATAGAGTTACCCATAACAATAAATGAAAGCTAACCGTTAGACTTTCTCAAAGTCCGTTTTTTGTTTTCTCGTTTTGGGTGGTCGGGCTGAGAACGGACTTTTCTCGCCTGCAGCGCGCCATTTTTTACCGACCTGTTTTTAGGTCGGCGGTGTGTCGGGGGTGTGGCAGCATTGATGTCCAATCAGAGGGCGCTAAGTTTCATGACGTCATTTTCCGGGAAACTTGATAGAAAACAGCTATCATACTGGAGATTAAAATATTTCAAACCGGATGCAATGACGCCATACTTCTGACAATGCAGATACTGCCTAGCTCCGAGAAACACATTATATAAACTCTGAGGAGCTAAAAACAATTGCAAGATGCCACTATTCCAATATAGACCGTGACTATCGCATAAGACTTGGATCTTAGAAGTCGTGAAGAAGAAACACTATATCAGAAGTTATGCTAACCGCAGACTTGCGGTCACATTAAATCACGGACTGAGAAATGAACTGATTCTAAGCAGTGAATAACTCGTACTTAAGCGACTACTACTGATCTTGCAACTCTTTCAAATTGAGCCAAAGAAGCTCCATTGTAATGCCAAGAGCTAGCAAACAAACGATGGCGTAACTAAATATTCTAAACGGCTCTGGAAAGCGTAAATTTCTCCTGTCAGTATCACAGCTAGAGATTTTTTTCCTAAGATCAAAGAAACGACAACATTTAGGACAACAAGCCTGTTATATCTTTATTTTGATCTGAAAGGAAAAAACCCTCAGGCACGTTCTTGGGGTACAGTTATTCATACAAAGCTAGGCTGAAATGCTTTTAGCGGCGCGACGAGCAGGATTTCTGCTAGGCCTGTCATCCTGTCACCTTTTATAACAATTCATTGTGGAATTGAGACTATCCAGTCATTTAAGAAATGACATGTTTATTTTACCAGCCCGATGCGTGAACCATTACGTCATACCCATATTTTCGCGCCAACAATATGCAAATTAAATTCGATTTTGTGCAGACGAAACAAGTCGACTCGCGACTTCGTCGCTCGCTCTCGCGACTTCGTCGCTCGTTTTTCGCGACTTCGTCGCGCTCTCGGGGGCTTCGCAGTCGACTTGTGGCAAGTCTAGCTAACCGTTTTCAAATCAGTGGTTAACCCTAAACACTGTAGATCAATGCTTATAAAACCCCAAACCGCTACTCTTTGCTTAACCGGAGCTCTGTTCTCTCAGTTCTCTGCCCAATAAATGGGGTTCTGTTCTCTTGTACGTCAATACTACGGTATAATGACGATAAAAAATACTACGTTGTGTAAAACCTCATAAGGTGTCCAAGGTCAGTTTGAGAGATGTTAACGAGTGTTAACCTCTTGAATCACGTCATATGCATTAATGTGCACTTATATCGTGCACTTTGGTCGAAGAATGGTACCTACTCTTGGCTGCAATGTCACAAAGTGTTGGCTTTATGTAGCGCATATAAAAGCAACGTTACGCTTTTCAGCGGCGGGAAAAAGTTGAAACTGGACCGCTTTTTATCATATGGCAAGTGAAATGAAGTCTGGCGACAGTTTGACGACAAAAGCGACCACGAACATTTCAGGGCGACTAAGTTGTTTTTAAATACGAACGCCGTCGATCTATAAATAGGATCGCTGGTTCCTTATGTCAGCTGATACATGCATATATGTATCAAATGAATATGTTTTAAAAAATTATGAAAGCGCTTTTGAAACTAAATGTTCAGACTTTTCGGGACTTCTGTCCCTTCCTCAGTGAATAACCGTTAACGGCCATGTATATATGTGGCGTATAAAAGAAAGATTATGCTTTTGAAAGGTACGGAAAGGTAGGAAATTAGCCGGTCTCTGTCTTACGGCAAGTAAAATAATGGTTGGCTGCGATTTCTTTTCTGTTTGGATCCAATGTTTGCTCGCTGTTGTTGCTGTTTTCAGCCATTAAAATTTAGACGATCCTTTGTTTGCTTTTAATATCACTGCTAGGATCTCACGACTGTGTAAGTTTATGTGTTATTTTACTAAATAAAATTCGATTTGTTTATGATTTTGTTCAAATTTATCGAAGATCGAGTAAGCTGATGTTTGAATCACATCATCCTTATTACATCTGTGCTTCTGATTGTCCTGTATGTCAATGTTATACAATCACATCATCTTTATTACATCCATGCTTGTGCTTGTCCTGTATTCAATGTTATACGCTTATGACTTTAGTATCATTTTCCATATATATTTGTATGTAGCTGAGTATTAAAATGCGAACCGGAATACGTCTCCATAACAGCTGTAACGCTATTTCTTTTTGATTGCACTCTCAAGTGGCGGCTAAGGGTGAACAATAAAATTTAGCAGGGCGTAAATCGAAATCAATACCACTTCTTTCAGCTGTTAACAAACATGTAGAACGCACTCTTTTAATCTGTGACAACTACTAGTTATTAATGCATAACTCCGTAGTCAATTGATAGAGTTAAGATATTTATATCCAAAAGATCAAAAGGTCACGTAATACTATCGAGCATGTAAAACACAAAGATAATTGTGACTTGTCACATCCTATTGTTGATCTAAGGGAACAAACATCTCGTAGACCTACTTGGGAAAGCCTGCTACTCTAAAGGCTTTTTTTTATATATTTTGCGTCTAGGGGGAGTCGTGTTTGGGCTGTCACTTTTATAATGCTATGTCTATTAATGGTATTTTGCTGTGCAGGTTCACCACCGCAAGTCTCGACGAATCTTGATAATAAAGCTGAGCGCGTCCTCACATATTCATCATGGCGGCGAAAAAGGAATTCTGTGTTGTGAAACGAGGCTACACCGACGTCCTCAAAACGTCTAACAAGTGAGGAAAAAAACTCCGATACGTTGGGTAACCAACGTTCGCTATTACCCGCAAAAAGGCTGGGAAGAATGAGACGACAAACTGAAGTTACGGCTGGTCAGCGTCTACTCGTAGTTTCGACTTCGATTTTTTCTTTCAACTTCATATTTTTTACATCTCGATTGGATTATCTTTTCGATTCTGTAGTTGTCATTCTACGATTTGAACATTTTGTCCGCAACGAAACGCCATAGTCATGCGACATTCCTGGTCTTCCCTTCTGCGACCAAAAAAGTCAAAAACAATTATTAAAGTTTTGATTAGACATAATTTTGTTTCACCGTAGAAGCACTCAAAACACTCGGGAATCAATACTAAAATTTGTAGACTCCACGAATTCAAGATGTTTACAGCTTCTTGTTGTTTTTATTTCCGAATTCGTCATATCCTGTATTACAAAATTCTTCTATATTGGTGAACTTCTCCATGTATATTACATCGTAACACATTGTAAATTTAGTAACATCTTGTACATGAAGAAGGCTGGTTTGGCCAGCTGAAATATTGTACGAAACATTTTTTTTTGTTTTCAGCTCTGGTTCAGCTTTGTTTTCAGCTTTGGTTTCAGCTCAGTTTTCAGTTTTGTTTTCAGCTGTTTTCAGCTTTGTTTTAAAGTTAGATATGAAGTCCTTCTATCTCCAAGCTGAACATGCATTTCATTAATTCAAACATGCAATCCCAATAGTTCTTCAATTCACGCATGCACGTGAGAGGAAAGGAGGAAAAATATTCTTTAGCCGGAATCCGACACTGTTTGTGGATGTTTGGCGGAGCCTGAACCCGGGATCTTGGGTCAATTGGTCCTCGTACTCAGGCTACGGCGGTTAAGAGGGACAAGCGGCTCTGGGGACGAGAATGTCGGTCGCCTCCAAATACGCCAAGCGGTTGGCGTCTCCCAACGAAGCAACGTGTTTGCTTTCTGATTGCGTCGTTTTTTCGATGCTTTTGTCGACTGTTAAAGAGAAGATTATGAAATCAAATCTAGGGATCGCTTTCATTGTGCTACTGGCGTTTGTCATTGGACAAGGTAAGATAAAACGACCTTTATATCGCCGGTTTATTTCAAGGGCGAAATTTCGCCGGGACGAAGACTCGCGGGCGTCCTTGACATTTCGTCCTATAAATAAGATCTAAGCGTAAAATTACTGCCACAGCACAACAAAGGAATGGTTATTATTTATTATGATTCACTCACTCTAAAACTTAGATCTCGAAAACTCGGACACCTCTGTGAAGCAGCTTGTCAAACCGAGCTCAGACAGTGAAGTATCAGCCGTTCAAATTGGGAATGTTGTGTCGCCAAAAAACCCAGTCGAACCATATTAACTGTTTCCTTGATGATTTTACTTCGAAACGCTACTTTCAAAGAGGGGGCTCTTATATTAACTGTAGCTACATTCGAAGAGAGGAAATACGCTCTTACAGATTAACTCGATGTTTCTTTCTTTGAATGAGGGTGCAATAATTAAAAGACTGACATTTATGTTAGGCTCCAATACACTCTTGTTGCCTTGGAGCAATCGAAAATACCTTCATTCATGAATATGTTAACAAATTTACTTTTTAGTTACCGTTAGTGGTCGTTAATTTATCGACTGAAAGTCGGACGGCGTTTCATTTCGAAACAAAAAGAAGCTCACCGAAGACTTCTACAAGTTCATCCAATAATTTATAGTCGGAAACAATTTGGGGCCTGCGTGCAAACTTCTTTGACACATGCAGTGAATCGAAACTACATTATGTCTGGATATTATGCAGATAACACATGGAGGAATTTATTTGTCTGTGTCAAAAGTATGTTACAATGTTAGTGCGCAGCGCTATTTAAATTCAGATTAGGATGCGTGGTTTATTGAGTTTTTAGTGGTTCCAGTATGGTCTTTTCCATTGTTTACTTAAACAAGAAACTACACCAGGTGTATAAATGGGTACTGTCAACCTCAAGTGGTTTGAACGTAGTGGACGAAAGTGCTTAGCGTTAGTAAATAATGAAGGATCCAAACCATTTAAACCATGGACTGTTTTATAGCATTCTATTAATGTTAAAAACTCGCGTCTTTTCTCCAGAGTTGGCCATCCTAAAATGCCAAGTCTCTCAACATAGGTTTTTTTCTTTTCGCGCCTAGAGCACACTTTGATGTACATCTTTGTACCTTTTCAAGTGTAGCGATGTCCTTCTTTAGGTGCGGGCTCCATACTGGTGCACAGTATTCAAGGATTGGGCGAACCATACACTTGTACAGTTTGGAGAATGTCTTTGAACTTTTGTTACCAACCATCCTTTATAAATAGCCAAGAACAATTTGCCTTGTTTGCACTTTTTTCAACTTGCAAAGACCATGAAAGACCATGTCAGATAAATTCCTAAATCGTTTGTATCGCGTACAGTTCTTAAAGGCTGATTTATCATACTGTACTGTGGTTCAGAAATATCTTTGTTATGGGTTATTCGCATTACCTCACACTTGTCGCTATTAAACTTCAAGTTTCAATCATTACTCCAGGCCACCAATTTATTTAATATTAACATTTAATATATCTATGTAAATGATGCGAGAAGACAATCTAAATCACTTTTTACTTTCACCAATTAAATCTTTAAAGAAAACAAGACTTATAACACTTTTAAAACATTTGATAGCTCTGATAAAACACAGGAGTGTGCATAAAAAAAAGCGCAAAATAATCCGTTATGACAGTTACCGAAGTAAACAGAACGGTTTTCAATAAGAACGGAAATGAAATGTGATGGCTCGACGATTAGTTTCCCAATACCTCAGAAGATAAACTTGTCGTTAGCCTACAGAACAGTAGAATTTTTTTCCATCTAAACACTGCAGTCTTAGCGTTCTTGGAGGTAAACATTTGCGCGGATTAAAGAAAATGCACTCAAATGTTGCTCTAGAAACTCGAAAGTTTTATTTCAATCAATAATCCACTACAGTAAAAACCCGCGTGTAAGAACCTACATTGTTTGATGTCTGCAAAATAGGTTCTTGTATTTTGGGGTAGTTATTGGCAATTTAGGCTTAGTAGGTTCTTAATTGGGTTCTTATTTTCTATGAAGGAGATATAGAGTAGTTGTAGATTATCAGAAAAATAAATAAACTTTGGTTTGGTCCTTAAATATACGGTATTTATTCAGAACTATATTATGATAAATAAGCCTGACAAAACTGGTTACAGAATGTATATGTAGTCCATGAAGACAATTACAGTATGTACTTTATATAAACCTGTTTTTTTATTTATTTTTTTTTGTAATTACAGTTTGGTATTTTCTTGTAACATAAATTTGCAAAATTATCTCAAGGTCAAACTCCTTGGTTAAAATCTTTGTCATAATTTAACTGTAACCCACATTTTTTACCAAATCAAGTGTATTTTAATAGTGAGTTAAAAGTACTTTAAAGGTAGTTGAACAATTTTAAATACATTTTTAGCTCTTGGTGTTGTATTTTTTTTTTGTGTGTATCTTACAACTAATTGATGGTGGAAGAAAATGTACTGAAATGTTGCTCTAGAAACTCGAAAGTTTCCTTTCAACCAATAATCCACTACAGTAAAAACCCGCGTGTAAGAACCTACATTTTTTGAAGTCTGGCAAAATAGGTTCTTGTATTTTGGGGTAATTATTGGCAATTTAGGCTTAGTAGGTTCTTAATTGGGTTCTTAATTTCTATGAAGGAGATATAGAGTAGTTGTAGATTACCAGAAAAATAAATAAACTTTGGTTTGGTCCTTAAATATACAGTATTTATTCAGAACTGTATTATGATAAATAAGCCTAACAAAACTGATTACAGATTGTATATGCAGTCCATGAAAACAATTACAGTATGTACTTTATATGAACCTGTTTTTGTTGTAGGAATTACATATATATACTTTTATTTGTAGTTACAGTTTGGTATTTTCTTGTGATATAAATTTGCAAAATTATCTCAAGGTCAGACTCCTTGGTTAAAATGTTTGTCATAATTAAACTGTGACCCACATTGTTTACCAAATCAAGTGTATTTTAAATGTGATTTAAAAGTACTTTAAAGGTATTTGAACGATTATATTTTTAGCTCATGGTGGTGTATTTTTATTATATTTTAACAAAAATTCTAAAATAGTGGTAAGTGTTTGAAATGTATTTTAGGTATATTTAAATACTATTTAATAAACCGGATAGGTTTTCCCATGAATTTGTAAGCTATTTGTCGCCAAAACTACATTTCAAGTAGAGTATTTGAACCTTATTTTGACAAGTGATGACTGCCGAAGTGTTACTCTAAATTGTTTTAAATAGACTATTTGAACACTGTTTGGAAAAGAATCATAAAATGTTGTCGATTTATAACGTAGTTGTAACAAGTAAAAAAATAAAAATAGATTTTAAATATGATGTTTAAATACTATTTGAAATGAACATTCATTACAAATAGATTTTAAATATGATGTTTAAATACTATTTGAAATGAACATTCATTACTACGCTTTTAAATAGCTTATAAATAGTCTATTTGAAACATTTTGAAGTTGAATTCATAAGTCAGAGCTATTTGAAAGGTGATTTTAAAATACTAAAACCAGGAGCTGTTTCCAAACAGACTTTAATCGTACTTTTTTCTTAGTATTGTGATAGAAAAGCACTTTGTTACAAGTATGTACATATTAGTCGGCCGAATCAGGGATGGTCGAGAAACAGCAAAATCCCCGATCGTCTGGGATTTTCCCGACATATGAAAACCAGGCTTTACTACAGGATTTGGTGCTTCTATTTCGTTACGGTGGTCTTTGCAAATACAGTTACTTGTTCACATTATTTTATAGCCGATTCGATACTTTACTACAGGATCCGGCGATTATATTCGTGGTCTTTACAAATACAGTTACTTGCTTATCACCATGACAGTATACATGGAGGCCAAAGTTAATTATCAACCTCACACGTGTAGCCGAACGTCGACTTGCGAGGTGAACCTGAATTAAATAGCAAGGCAATATCGAATGGCGCGTCAAAATACATTTTAGTTTACATTTATCACGACATATTCATTTTCTGAAAAGGTATTAACGCAGTAGCTCGCAATCAAATCAAACCATGGTATAATTCCTCGTTCCTCGATTAACACTGGATTCAATAATAATATCGATGTGTCGGAACGCTTTGTAGATCGAAGCATAAATGTTATGACGATCGATACGGCAATGTTATTATTATTATTCTGCGAAATGCAAATACCTGAATGACCCCAGGGTATGTTGTATTCCATTCTGAGTGAGGTGCAGGATTGCAGAAAATTAATTCATTTTTTTAGAACGAAACATGATACAATGGGATGTATAGTTATTTGATGAGATAGAAACATGATTTGTATCTCGTTAAACTAGTGTTCTGCAATCCTGCACCTTAGTGTCTATTCTGCCCTATAAAGCTTGTGTTTAGAGGAGAGAGACCAATCGCTCGCACATATTTAGCTTACATGTATGCGAGAGCACACATTTGTAAACAGACAATTTATGGAGCGTTCCGCAAAGGAAACATACACGAATGATGATTACAGTTACGAATTAAAAGTCATACCTTATTTCTGCTTTATGAGCGTCCTCTTATCATGGAATGGAAATCATATTTCTATCTCGTTGAATAACAATACATCCCATTGAATCATGCTTCGTGCTAAAAAAAACTGATTTAATTTTCTGCAATCCTGCACCTCACTCCATGGAATCCACAAACAAAGGCCGTTTTAATTTTGTACACGGCCATGACAACCGTTTGGAGACTTTGATTTTATGGACGTTGTTTTATCCAAGAATGGGCTTATCGACAATTTATCAGCAGAAGAGATGAATATCTGAGACGACAGTCTATATCGGGACGTTTCAAATGTGAGTACAATATTTTTTTTAATATTTTTAGTAATGTACGATGCTTTGAGGTGGCGTTCGATTGAACTTTTTTTTTTTCATCTTTTTAGTCATGTACGATGCTTTGAGGTGGCGTTCCATTGAACGTATAATCTGTCGTATTATAACCATGTTTTGCCAGATTTACATGTGTATACTGCAAGTGTGTCTCAACAAACTAAAAAGAAAGCGCTGTAGTGTTTATTTTTATTCCGGAATGCAGTTAATTGAACGAAAGCTACAGTTTACAGTAAGGCATTGTTCGAACGCCGGACTTTCCATGAGCCGTACTGAAAATTTTTTAAACGTTCATGGATCAGTTGAGTTCGGCTGAAACAATAGGTTCGCCTTCAGGCGTACTAAAAGGTTGACTCAGCCGTATAATACGTCTTTGGTTTGCCTTTGATTCAAACGCCATGCTAACCATGAGCCGTATTGAATGGACACATTATGATTTTATAATATATTGTAATTGCAATTAACCTTAAAGTCCGGCTGAAGTACGACTGTTGTTTCGTACGCCGTACCGTACATGAGCCAAGCGCTAGAATATTGGCATCCACAAAATAGATTTTATTTAAATTAGAGTGTATTCCAGTGGCGCAAAATGGCGGATTATTGAGAACGCCGATGAAGATGTGTGTATGACCTGCTTCCACCTGTCGAAATTTGTGTGCATCGGCTGTATTCGGTCCAAACCAAGTAAAACCATCGTCGATTTCGTATCCGTCGGCGACAGGAGCGGTTGTATTCAAGCGGTTGCTTCCTCGTTAGACAGTATTAGAAACGTTAATAGAAAACAGGCATTAACTATGGCGCGCCGTTTGTTTCAAAATTATTTGTTGACGTGATATTTACATTATATAACATAATATCAATTTACTTGATGTATTGATGGGAAATTTCGTACCTTGATAGTCCGTTTTCTACCTTGATTTCAATTTACTACCTTGATGCGATATTTTATACCTTGATATGAATTTACTACGTGATGTTACATTTTCTACCCTGATATCATTTTACTACCGTGATGCGACATTTTCTACCTTGATATCATTTTACTACCTTGATGTGACATTTTCTACCTTGATATCAATTTACTACCTTGATGTGACATTTTCTACCTTGATATCATTTTACTACCTTGATGTGACATTTTCTACCTTGATGCGACATTTTCTACCTTGATATCATTTCACTACCTTGATGCGATATTTTATACCTTGATATGAATTTACTACGTGATGTGACATTTTCTACTCTAATATGAATTTACTACCGCGATGCGACATTTTCTACCTTGATGTGACCTTTTCTGCCTTGATATCATTTTACTACCGTGATGCGACATTTTCTACCTTGATATCATTTTACTACCTTGATGCGACATTTTCTACCTTGATATCATTTTACTACCTTGATGTGACATTTTCTACCTTGATATCATTTTACTACCTTGATATCAATTTACTACCTTGATGCGACATTTTCTACCTTGATATCATTTCACTACCTTGATGCGATATTTTATACCTTGATATGACTTTACTACGTGATGTGACATTTTCTACCCTAATATGAATTTACTACCGCGATGCGACATTTTCTACCTTGATGTGACCTTTTCTACCTTGATATCATTTTACTACCGGTGATGAGACATTTTCTACCTTTGTATGAATTTTACTGCCATGATGCAACATTTTCTATCTTGATGTGAATTTACTACCTTGGTGCGACATTTTTTACCTTAATATAATTTTACTACCTTGATGCGACAATTTTATACCTTGATTTCATCGTACTATTATTTCACTACCGTGATGACACATTTTCTATTTTTTTCGGATGTCGTCACTCATTTCTTTTTCGCCCGCAGACTTCCTACGCCCATCCGCAAAATCCCGCTTATTTCCGGTCACGTACTACAGTGCTACTGGATATGTAAATGCTGACAAATAAGATTGATCATAACTCCTCAACATTTCTTTGAACGCCGCAACTGCTCGAATGGCAAACATGTCACTAAAATAACACAGGATACTAAAATAATACGCAGAAGCCTATTTAAAACGTAAAAACGTTAAGAAATAAAAAGATACGTTAAGAAATTTTAACGTAAAAACGTTAAGAAATTGTAACGTTTCTTATTAAAAATTATAATAACACGTATTATATTTGGCGACCTCATTTCAATAGATTTTTGGATACCTGTGGCGTTGCAAAAAGGGAGGTTACGTTCAAGCATGTATGTTCCGACTTGTCGGCGGCGGTAAAGCAAAAGAGAGCTATTCACATTGATTGCTGATAAGTATACTATGGTTTATTTGAACATGACGTCCTTGTCGTGGGAGAATCAGGTCCGCTTTGATAGTATCAACCCTATCATAGGAAAAAATCTAGTGTATGAAAAATGTACCCCACAATAAACATTCAAACAAAAGTTATACCACCCCCCCCCCCCCCCCCCCCCCCCCCCCCCACTGCAATTACAATTTGAAAAATTTATCCGACGACAATTCATTGACGTGGGAGCATCGTGACAAAACGATTAATGAGGGACGGTCTCGTACATTGTTCCGGTAGGAAACAACAAGGCAAAGGAGTTAAGGCGTCTCAAAGGACGTCCGCTGCCAGCGGCGTTTTACACGTTCTTTATGTCCCTCAATAAAAACCACAGATCACGGAAAGGACTCATTATCTCTCATTTAGGTTCTTGATGCCGGATAACAACACAGAGACGTAAAGGCGCGAACACTTCATGTTCGAGTCTAAGTTTCGTTGAGCCGGGTACTCATGGGCACAATGTAGAGAGAAAACAATTGTACCCGAGCTTTTTAATAGTACACATATATATACTTCTTATAATATATTTTTCCTTTAAGCGGATTGAATTAAATTATGTTCTGTGCTCTTGTCTAGCCAATGTCAAAATTTAGCCTCCTCCTGCGAATTGCTAGTGTATACGGAAGGTAATTGGTCTTGTCTTTTTGCTACGTGTGGGCAAGAAAGAAAAACATTTCTCTTGGTTTAATAATCTTTTGAAAATGTCACATCACGTAGTAAATTCATACCAAGGTATAAAATATCGCATCAAGGTAGTAGTAAATTGATATCAAGGTAGAAAATGTCACATTAAGGTAGTAAAATGATATCAAGTTAGAAAATAACACATCAAGGTAGTCAATCAATATCAAGGTAGAAAATGTCACATCAAGGTAGTAAAATGATATTAAGGTAGAAAATGTTACATCAAGGTAGTAAAATGATATCAAGGTAGAAAAGGACACATCAAGGTAGTAAAATGATATCAAGGTAGAAAAGGACACATCAAGGTAGTCAATCAATATCAAGGTAGAAAAGGACGCATCAAGGTAGTAAAATGATATCAAGGTAGAAAATGTCACATCACGGTAGTAAAATGATATCAAGGCAAAAAATGTCACATCACGGTAGTAAAATGATATCAAGGTAGAAAAGGACACACCAAGGTAGTCAATCAATATCAAGGTAGAAAGTGTAACATCAAGGTAGTAAAATGATATCAAGGTAGAAAAGGACACATCAAGGTAGTTTATTGATATCAAGGTAGAAAATGTCACATCAAGGTAGTAAAATGATATCAAGGTAGAAAAGGACACATCAAGGTAGAAAATGTCGCATCAAGGTAGTTAATTCATATCAAGGTAGAAAATGTCGCATCACGGTAGTAAATTCATATCAGGGTAGAAAATGTAACATCACGTAGTAAATTCATATCAAGGTATAAAATATCGCATCAAGGTAGTAAATTGAAATCACGGTAGAAATCAAGGTAGAAAACGGACTATCAAGGTACGAAATGTCCCATCAATACATCAAGTAAATTGATATTATGTTATATAATGTAAACATCACGTCAACAAATAATTTTGAAACAAACGGCGCGCCATAATTAACTAGCTGTCGTCTCCGTGATATGATGAACCGTACAGCGCTTTGTAGGCGTGCTCTCCTTCGTCTCGCATTTCTTAGCATTGAAAAGAAAGCCCTATTTAACTTTGGCTGCTCAATACTCGCGCAGGTAACCGCTTGTACACTTTTATTCTATTACTTCATTTACATATGTTCGGCTGATTGAGCACGGCGTCTGAATCAACAGCCGCTCTGAAATCAATTGGGTCGGCCCGAGTTCTAGTTAAGTACGGCTCATGGAAAGTACGGCGTTTGAACCACGCCTAAGCTATTAAATACTGTAACGCTTTGACTTTATGCTATGTACGATTATTTCTTGACAACAGTGAATGTTTTCATGTTATAGTTTGTTAGGGCGAAACAGCATTCATTCTCGTGCCAAATTCAAAATATATTAACCTCGATCCGTTCTCGATTATTAGTACATGCACACTTTAGACAACATTATAAAATGAGCCTGCATTCGATATTTGCCTCTGTACAATTTACATGTAATGTAAATACATGTGGCTTATATATTGTTCGCTGTTTTACATGTAAGCTTAAGTTGAACCATTTCGGTTTTTGCTTTGAAATTAATTGTTCATGATACAGATTATGAGCTCCAGAATTTGATTATACTTTTGATATATATATATATATATATATATATATATATACAATTATGTATACAATGTGCCCTCCCGGTTGTTACCATAATGGCTTTATGGCAACTCCTGAACTTGGGCACAGGATGTACGGTTACACATTGTTGGATTGCATTGTGGAGTAACGAGAGTGCTCAAACTGCAAGCAGTGAGCGAAGCAATATGCCAATAGTGAACACCTCTTACAAGGTTCTCCACCCAATCCAGAGAGTGCTCAAACTGTATGAACAGTGAGCGTAATATACAATTATGTATACAATGTGCCCTCCCGGTTGTTACCATAATGGTTTTATGGCAACTCCTGAACTTGGGCACAGGATGTACGGTTACACATTGTTGGATTGCATTGTGGAGTCACGAGAGTGCTCAAACTGCAAGCAGTGAGCGAAGCAATATGCCAATAGTGAACACCTCTTACAAGGTTCTCCACCCAATCCAGAGAGTGCTCAAACTGTATGAACAGTGAGCGTAATATACAATTATGTATACAATGTGCCCTCCCGGTTGTTACCATAATGGCTTTATGGCAACTCCTGAACTTGGGCACAGGATGTACGGTTACACATTGTTGGATTGCATTGTGGAGTCACGAGAGTGCTCAAACTGCAAGCAGTGAGCGAAGCAATATGCCAATAGTGAACACCTCTTACAAGGTTCTCCACCCAATCCAGAGAGTGCTCAAACTGTATGAACAGTGAGCGTAATATACAGTGAGCGTAATATACGTATAAACGCTGTGAGACTTTAATAAAAGCTTGTACATGGAATATTATCTGTAGCCTTGCTTTGTTTAGCGAGTTGTGTCATACCTGTAAGCTTGTAGTGAACCCCTATTATTACTGCTAAAAACAATGTTGTGTACATGTACTATGGATATTTTTGTCGTACCGCTGATGTTTCAGATTTAAAAGCAAATAAAAACATTTTGTCTTTATGAACAATTTAATTGACACAAATATAACTTTACATGTATGTTCTGTATGTATTGGACGCTGAGTTGAAATAATTTTATTATACAAATTAAACCCCGCTGATTGTTTGTGACCTTGTGGTGCAAGCGACTAGCGTGCTTTTGCTGAGTCATAACGAAGGCTCCTGGCTCCCGAGTTCGAATTCTAGTGGGGAGAAATATTTTTTTTTAACTCTAAATTAAAACCAGTGGCAATTTTTGTCATTAAAGTTAAGGTGGCTCGACTGGAATTTTTGGCGACACAACATCCCAACTTTGAACGGCTGATACTTCACTGTCCGAGCTCGGTCAGGCAAGCTGCTTCACACATAAACTAGAGATGAAATGAACTTTCCAAAAAAGTAGATTTGATTGACATCAGTGTTACCATAACAACGATCTGATGACGTCGTGGTTTTTGCATATTTGTAATTTTCTCAACATCTAGACCTAAACGTTTAAAACGACTGTATGCCTCTTATTGTCTAGATGTATGTCTTCAAGACTGCAAAGTTTGAAAAAATTCTATGAGAGCGTTTTCGAATAAAATTAGGTTGAATATTTTCAATCAAAAATTTAAAAATTCACATTACTTTCTGTTATTTCGTCGATGCCAGCGTTTTCCTGACAAATTGAAACAATATTTTCACCATATATTATTCATGTGCCATAAAAGTACATTCCTTGAAGGTTTCATCCTGTTTGCTTCACTAGGTTTCAGTTGATGTGATCAGAAGCAATGTCTTAAATATGCTCATTCTACTCGCAGAAGTAACCCCTTTGTTAGGGAAGCGTTTATTTAAAAACTAGTCGATTAAATTTTTTTTAAATCTTTTGATCTAAAGTTGTACATGTAATGCGATATCTCTGCAAATTTCAAGTGCATTGAATCATTTTAAGGGTACGAAATAAAATTAAAAGTGTAGGGGACTTTTGCATTCGTCTTCCAAAGTTTTATTGCCGTATTATTTGTTGACAGCTGGTTTATTTCAGGACTTTCTCTTTTGTCTACATTCTACATATTTGTGCGCTTTTGAAACAACACGTTTGCCATGCCTGCATGCTCCAAAGCGATCGTGAAAATTCTTTTCATAGTACAATGACTACAATGGCAATTAACATAAGGCTGCGGTCATGCACATGAAACACGTTTAAAATTTATTCAATAAAAGTGCACAAATATGTAGAATGTAGACAAAAGAGAAAGTCCTGAAATAAACCAGCTGTCAACAAATAATACGGCAATGAAACTTGGGAGACGAATGCAAAAGGCCCCTATACTTTTCATTGTATTTCGTGCCCTTAAAATGATTCAATGCACTTGAAATTTACAGAGGTCGTACATTACATGTATAACTTTAGATCAAAAGATTTTTAAAAAATTTCATCGACTAGTTTTTAAATAAACGCTTCCCTAACAAAAGTGTTACTTCTGTGAGTAGAATGAGCATATTTGAGACATTGCTTCTGATCACATCAACTGAAATCTAGTGAAGCAAACAGAATGAAACCTTCAAGGAACGTACTTTTATGGCACATGAATAATATATGGTGAAAATATTGTTTCAATTTGTCAGGAAAACGCTGGTATCGACGAAATAACAGAAAGTAATGCGAATCTTTAAATTTTTGATGGAAATATTCAACCCAATTTTATTTGAAAACGCTCTCATAGAATTTTTTCAATCTTTGCAGTCTTGAAGACTTACATCTATACTATAAGAGGCATACAGTCATTTTAAAAGTTTAGGTCTAGATGTTGAGAAAATTACTAATATGCAAAAACTATGACGTCATCAGATCGTTGTTATGGTAACACAGATGTCGATCAAATCTACCTTTTTGGAAAGTTCATTTCATGTCCAGTATATGTGTGAAGCAGCTTTCCTGACCGAGCTCAGACAGTGAAGTATCAGCCGTTCAAAGTTGGGATGTTGTGTCGCCAAAAAACCCAGTCGAGCCACCTTAAGGTCATCTTTCATATGTTGTCAATGGATGTGTTCCTCAAGTGAAAATATATCCTTGCTACTGAACTGCATAAAACATATCACATAAATCATATCGTGAGTTATGTCTGCTAGCCCTTGTCAGAAGGTGGCCTTAATTTCATAAACGTAAGAACTATGGTGAAATATCTTCGTTTGGCTTGGATAGATAGACTGCTCAGCGATTCCAACGACAATGGGAAAGCGATACCAAATTACTATTTTGATAAATATGGGGGCTTACTCTTTCTTCTTACATGTAAATGTAATTACAATACTGCAGATCTCGATAAAAATTTACCTTTATTTTATTACTTATTACTAGACTACTTCCAAGAATTGACTAATTATTCAAAAGACAACAAAATGACCTTACTCTTTGGAATAAAGGAAAATAACTATAAAAAAATGTGTTTTTTGGAAACACTGATTTGACGAGGAAATTTATTTTATACACTGTGAGTGACTTGTTAAATTCAGAAGGGAAATTTCTGATGCTCAAAGACTTCCAAAATAAATTCAAAATTAAATTGAACTAATTGTATTATTTTCAACTAATCGATGCCATCCCTTCTCATCTGAAGAGAAAAGCATTTGATTCTCCCAGCCCTGATCTGCTTACTGCACCATTTGACTACCATCAGTTAGAGGACAGAACATCAGTGTTATCTAAACTGCGCTGTAAAAACTACTATAAACTGTTTATAGAAAAACTTACCGGTCCTGGAATAAATACTTCACGGAATTTACTAACTGGGGCAAATGTTTTGCGGAAATTTATACGTCATCTAAAGACAACAAACGTTGACAATTTTCTTTTAAAGTTCTGCACAGGATAATTTGGCTGTTGATGATGCATGCTCTTTCTGCTTCGATCCACACTCAATAGAATATACTTTCATACAAATCAACTAATTTCTTTACAAAGACTCTAAGATGGTTTAAGGTGACTCAACTGGGGTTTTTGGCGACATAACATCCCAACTTTGAACGGCTGATACTTCACTGTCAGAGCTCGGTCAGACACCTGCTTCACGCTTATACTGGAGATGACATGAACTTTCCAAAAAAGTAGATGTGATTGGCATTGGTGTTACCATAACAACGATCTGATGACGTCATGGTTTTTGCATATTAGTAATTTTCTCGACCTAAATTTTTTCTAAATTTTTTTTCTAAATTTTCTCGACCTAAATTTTTAAGACGACTCTGTTATAGACTAGATGTATGTCCTCAAGACTGCAAAGTTTAAAAACCGGTTCAACATAAATTTATGTACGGTTCAACATAAATTGAAGCTCCTTTGTTATCGCTATTGAAGTCTTCAAGGTTTCATAACCAGTCTCGATTAACTATGGTCTGACCGAGCTTAGACCGTGAAGTATCATCCGTTCAAAGTTGGAATATTGTGTCGCCAAAAAACCCCAGTCAAGCCACCTTAAGGCTGGTTTTCACTAGCGCATAAGCATTAGCACAAGCCAACATACGCAGACTCAGTAACGTGTTGATCATTAGTGCCTATTATTCTGTTTTGTTCAAACAATTGGAACTAATGATCAACATGTTACTGAGTCTGCGTATGTTGGCTTGTGCTTATGCTTATGCGCTAGTGAAAACCAGCCTTTAATGATCATCATTATAAAGATACATGTACAACTTTCAAATTTTATACTTGTAAGAAAATATTATTTAACACACTTGAAGACTCCATTCCATCCGAATTGCCAAATCCCCATAAATGCAGACTGCTTCTGTTGATTTTATTGCAAACGAGAAATTTGTACACTTGTAAAAACCTGACAAAAACACCTGACTTAAGGCCTGGTCGCGCTATCGTCAAAAACAAAAATTAGCCCGTGCAAAAATCGAGGAAAACAAAAGAAACCGCTCCGGTGGGACACGCTTTTTGTGGAATGTTTTTGTTTTTATTTCATTTTGCACGGGCTATTTTTTGTTTTTGACTGTAGTGCGACCAGGCCCTCAGATAAGTTCTTAACAAAGTTATTTCAACAGTTCTGTATTCAAAATTGTGGCTTATAAATATGTAATGTGTGATGCAGCTGACTGACTTTTAGTTTCATTGTCATTTTTATTTGTTTACCTTTCTTTTGTTTCAATAGTGTTTGTACATGACGTCATAAAAATTTAAAAAATCTAAAGTATACATCCTACAAAACTGTTTCTAACATGGTATGTGGATATCAGTGTTATAATCTTTCACAAAAAGTTTCAGGTTTTAACAATGTTTTGCTTCCGATTTATAAAGGTTTTAAATGTGTCACGCAATTCGTCACGCTATTTCAAATACACCGTGAAAATAAACAAAATTGAACCAGTTGAAAGTTATTTTTGAATTATAGATGCTTATAAGCCGATTTAATGGCACTTATAGTGAATACAATATTTTGTGATGAAAATTTTGGTGTAATTAAGACTTTGAATTTTTGGCGGCCATGTTGGTGTCCCTAAGTGGGGCACCAAGATGGCCGCTCCATACACTTCTTACTAAAAATGTCTAATAATCGTTCGCCTATAATTCTTGAAGGAAATGCTCTTGCGCTTCAAAATTTGACCCAGATCTGTAGTTTTAAACTCTCTACAATTCCATGAACATTTTGGAATCCAAAACTGTTGTTTAGTGCTTCTGAATTTTGATATGACGTCAGTGAAACACTCTATACCATCTGCACAAATGTAGATCTCATGTAAATTATGTTATTTATATCCTATAATGTAGATATGATTTGCAATTTTGTAAATCTCACGAAAGTCCTCTTAGCTCAATAGTTGTAACCTGTAATTTGTGATTGTGGTATGTAAAAAATATTTCTAGCAGATTGAAATAATATTTCGTTTATCCTACATGTAGGCAAAAAATAGTATTTAAGAGATATAGAGCCATGTTTATAATTTGAATATACCGTGAAAACATTGTATTTCATGAACTGAATAAATGAAGTTGGCAATCTTACCGAAAGTGTTAATAAATACAATCAAGTTTTTAGAAACCATACTTGAGTGTCTCCTCAATCAAATCGACTAAGTACGTGTTTACTTTACATTCCAAATTTCTATTTGACACCTTTTTTGTTAACGATGGTCTCTCACACACGGGCTAGCGATATGTACATGTTAACATGTAGAGCATTTTATATTTTTGAGTTGGCTAACAGGAGCCTTTGACTCTACATGAACAAGAAAATACCTGTATACATGAAGGCATGCGAAAAGGGATTTCCTTGGATTATTGTACTATTTTTAGATATAATGCCCCCTTACTGTGGAGATGGTTAAGTGGTTACCGGTAGTACCCCGCTAGCAGAGTCTCCTATTCAGTTGCATTTTCAGGTGGGAAGAAAAGGATTGCATTGGACTATCAACCTGACTATTGATAGTGCAAACCCTGCCCTTTGTTGTTTATATCTAAATGTAGCGCATGTATATACATTTTTAATTTACTCGAATAAATCCTTAATATATATAGATAAGCCAAGCCTAATAGCGTCGCACTTTGAACAAGCTTAACTAAGGTGAAACTTAACTAAGGTGAAAGGTTGGAAGCACAAGAATTAATATTGACGAAAGGGCTATTTTCAATTTTAGCTATTCTCAAAAACAGTATTACCCGACCGTCTGCACAGTACATTTAGACCGTACAAAAGTTCACAAAAACAACTTTTCTCTGTCTAGAATAACTAGTACGACTACTTTCCGAATAAAATACAGTTTTTGTTTGTCAAAAATTGCCTGAGAAACTGATTTGGAAATCAAAATTGCAAAAATACGCAACCATATTTGCATAAGGCGACGCGAGTGAAGACAGAAAATCTAAGTCTTGTTTTGTTTACATAAAATCGATTTTTAATCTATGTAATAAATGAACAAAGACATAAAAACGGACAATACAATCTTCTTTCGAAAAATTTTATTCAAATCTCCGTTAATTTATGTTTAAAAGCAGAACACGTACCAAGGCAGAGCTGTCCTCGTTGAAATTCAAGATAACAACACGACTTAATTTGAACGTTTCATAAACATGTCTCCAAAACTTAAGAGAACACAAAGGAAAAGTCAATCAAAAATTGATATCAACATAAATTCCCATCGCAAAATGTGATTTTTTTTACCTTTAAAGCACTGGACTGCTTGGAAATTCGTTAAAACTCCGCTTCTTCGGTTCTGAAATCCGTAATAAAAACAAGGCATCTCCCCGCATTGCTCCTGCATTCACAAGACGAAATAACGACTTTAAGTGTAAGTAAAGGTTCATTAAAGAAAACTTAAAGAACAATTTCGACTATCTTTAAGTGCACCGTAAATTACTTAAATAAGCCTTTACTTGACAACACTTAAAGCTAGTAATGAACAATTTAAGTTGCCTTTAAGGGTCTTTAAGTTGTTGAAAAGTTGAATTAAAGATAACGTAAAGGTTCTTAAACACATATTAAAGATACTTACTTACTTTAATACATTTAAGAGTATTTACGTCTCAACTTAAAGATTTTCGATACCTTTAAGTAAAATTTAATTTTCTTTTAAAGATTAGTAAATTCATTATTTCGTCCTGTGATTGATAATATGAAGTTCCTCGAAGCAAGATTTTATCCCTGAAAGCTCTTCTTTTTCCACTAAAGCGGCTTTTGAGTATTCCTTAATTAGTATCCCTGTCTTGAGTAGCAAACCGCGAAAAAATGCAGGGAAATAACGACTTTACTGCTCCGTCTAACAGTGCGAAAGATCCAACTTTTTTAAAACTTTAAAAAGTGTTTACCGAGCTGACGGCTGTGTAGCCGCGCGTGTGGCGTTATACGCGCATGCGAGGTAGCCGTGTGCGACACACATGTTGCAGACACGCGCCCGCGAAACATTCCGCTAGCCATGACCATAAAAAATGACGGGCTAGGTTCTATGAGTATGGGGCTGCGCAGCCGGGCCTTCAGCCCGACGAGTGCTCCGCTAAAATGTTTCAGCTCATTTAAATTCCCCCTGGAGTCCTTGTCTTACTGAAAAAAACAAAACACTCCTTGTAGAATGATAAGAAAGAAAATGGATGTCTCATGGATTAGCAGAGAGATTTAATGTTTATAAAGACAGGTTGGTTATTGTCCTTGCTGGCATATTTCTTAGCTTGCTTGTGTCATTCCTAAAAATATGTAAACATGTAAATATGTAAATGTGTATATACAGCTGTAGATATTTCTGGCTTATATTTTAGCGGAGCACTCGCGGGCCGAAGACCCGCTGCGAAGCCCCATACTCATAGAACCTATGCCCGTCATTTTTCATGGTCATGGCTAGGGGAATGTTTCGCGGGCGCGTTGTCTGCCCGCCGCCGCTGCCCGCCGTACGCTTTTGGCTAGCTCGCGGACGCGTATGGCGTCGCGAAACATGCGCGTATGACGCCACACGCGCGGCTACACAGCCGTCAGCTCGGGAAACACCACTTTAAAAGTTGGATCTTTTCGCAGTGTTTTGCGGAGCAGTAAAGTCGTTATTTCCCTGAATTTTTTCGCGGCTTGCTACTCAAGACAGGATACTAATTAAGGGATACTCAGAAACCGCTTTAGTGGAAAAAGAAGAGCTTTCAGGGATGAAATCTTGCTTCGAGAAACTTCATACGTTTTTATCAATGCAGGAGCAATGCGGGGAGATGCCTTGTTTTTATTACGGATTTCAGAATCGAAGAAGCGGAGTTTTAACGAATTTCCAAGCAGTCCAGTGACTTAAAGGTAAAATTAATCACATTTTTCGATGGGAATTTATGTTGATATCAATTTTTGATTGACTTTTCCTTTGTGTTCTCTTTAGTTTTGGAGACATGTTTATGAAACGTGTTCAAATTAAGTCGTGTTGTTATCTTGAATTTCATCGAGGACAGCTCTGCCTTAATGCGCTATAAATGGTACGTGTTTTGCTTTTAAACATATAAACTAATGGAGATTTGAATACAATTTTTCGAAAGAAGATTGTGTTGTCCATTTTTATGTGTTTGTTTATTCATTACATAGATTGAAAAGCGATTTTATGTAAACAAAACACGATCTAGATTTTCTGTCTTCACTCGCGTCGCCTTATGCAAATATGTTTGTGTATTTTTGCAATTTTGATTTCCAAATCAGTTTCTCGGGCAATTTTTGACAAACAAAAACTGTATTTTATACGAAAAGTAGTCGTACTAGTTATTCTAGACAGAGAAAAGTTGTTTTTGTGAACTTTTGTGGGTGTTACTAAAATGCGTCTAAATGTACTGGCAGACGGTCGGGTAATACTGTTTTTGAGAATTACTAAAATTGAAAAATAGCCCGGTCATCAATCTTAGTTCTTGTGCTTCCGACCTTTCACCTTAGTTAAGTTTCACCTTAGTTAAACTTGTTCAAAGTGCGATGCTGTTAGGCTGGGCCTATCTATTTATATTAAGCTTAAGGTGTTTCGATACAGTTTTCTTGAGGTGATACCTACATTTTTCAATGGGCTTTTAAGCGGTCTTGTCCAAGTCAGATCAACGTGAAATTTTCAGCACTAACTGGTTTGGAATTGAAGTTTATTTTGGCATGATATATTTTCTGGTAAAATCGATATTACCATGACGACGATAAACAAGAAACTTCGAAATCAGTAAACGTTAAAAATCTTACATAGACATCTTAAAATATGGAATATGGCATATATATATATTTTGCAATAATTAAAAGAAAAAGATGGCCGCCATCTTGGATTTTACTAAAAATTCAAATTTATCGGAAAAATGCAGAAATTGCAAATACTTTTTGCTAGAGTTGCAAAATAACATCACATCCAGTTAAACATTTTGATGCTTTTGGTAACATTTTATTCCTCGCGAAGCGAGGGCCGAAGGCCCGAGCGTAGCGAGGTTAATAAATTTGACGGCCGAAGGCCGCTCGGGTGCTCGGGTCTCGGGAGCTGAGCCGCGCCAAATCGAGCGAAAAATATATATATATATATATATATATATATATATATATATATACTGAAGATGTCCGGCAGTTACCTGGCAACAAAAATCGCGACCGCTGACAATGGCGCGCTCTCATGTTTATTCATGGAGGCGGTCCAGGCGGCCAATTGCGGCCGGGCTGTCTGTGAAAAAGTGTTTACTTTCGACCAATTTCTGATGCAAATGAGAAAGAACAGCAAACACAACAACGCTGGATTCAACAAGTGGCAGGAAATCCTTTCCCGAGAAGATTAACCACCGAAACTCCGCTGGAGCGAGAACGGCGACTTGAAAATATTCAGCGCGATCGAGCAACGAAGAAACAACAACAGCATCGATTTTAAGACTTCGAACAGCCTAGGCACACCGTTTGAGTTTGTTCAAACGCCTTGACCAAATGCTGCCATTAGAATTCTGAACGAAACCGATCAGAAGAGGCGACACCCACTGGAAGTGTTGGACAAAATGATTCTGTTTATAGACGCAACGAGAGGCGGCAAGAATTACACGATCAGCTAAATACTCATTACGAATATCTTTTATACGGTAGGGTAAAACAAACACTTATTACAGGAAAGGCTCAAAGAAGAAGAACGATTAAGAAATCTAGCTCAAACCACCGCACTTTAATCCGCTCTTTAATGCTCTTCAATTGAAACAAGATATACATTTAAAGGCAAGTAAGCTTAACTTAAGTATACAACCCTCCATAAATTATTCTTTAATCTACCTTTCGCAAAAAAAAAAAAAGATTTTAAGTAGCTAAACAACTGACAGGCAGATCATAAGAGGATATTTTTTCAATATAAAAAATTAGTACTCAAACACTGGAAACTATTGTCTTAGTACATGCTGTAACTTCTCGCTAAGGTCACTACGGAACTTTGATATAAGATTAAATGACATGGAAAGGTGCAAGAAAACTGGTCTGATCTGATGGAAGCCAAAGCTCTTTCCAGCACAGATATATAGTTCTACAAAATGAATCCATGGTGTCAACATGTAATTTCTCTTACAAGTATGATTAAAACTACAGATCACACAGGTGGAAATTATTTCACAAATATACAACATTTGCATAATGTAGCATTATTTGTGAATGAGCAGTGAGCGAATTAACTTTTGTATATGCTGTCTTGAGTTTACGGCATTCCTTGCAAAATGCGTCAATAAGAAATAATATTCAAATGGTTTAGTAAGGAGAATTTCTGACTACAATTTTGATTTTGTAAGGAAAAAACAATTTTCTGTTAGTAATCGTGACCAGCTAATGTGTAGCAACTGTATAGATACAGTGGAACCCCATTAATACGGTTACCAACGGGCATGAAAATTTGGCCGTATTAACGGGGTGGCCGTATAAACGGGGTAGGGTCAAATTTCATGACCGGTCTATGTTTTTTTTTCATTACAGGAAAGCAAATTGCTGTTTGATTACATTAACGACAGAGGTCAATGACATGACGTTCTGCGAGACACGTATTTCTAGTATATGTATGTTTTTTCACCAAAAAAGGGTGAAAACCATGCATTTTTATCCTACTTATGACGTCATATCTCGCTACCATAGTAACCGGTTGTTGCCAAACTTTACCAAAATGTGTATCAAGAATAAATGAACAGCTACTGAAGACGGCATGTGCCAAAAATTGGAGTAAAACCTTAAAGGGGCGGGGGGCATCCACCGCCCCCCCCCCCCCCCCCCCCCCCCCCCCTTGTACGACCGAGGGTTAAGGTAATCTGGAAAGTAGTAAGTATATGTAATCGCATGGGCCCAAGTAAAATTAAGGATTCACGACTCGGGCAATTTCTACAGCTTCTGAAAACACGCGTGATATTGATCCTTAATTTTACGAGGGAACATGCGATTACTTGTTTATAATATAGAGGGCAAAATTATAAGGAAACTTTTCAGACTTTTTAAGAGTCACTCATACTTGAAACCACCAGAAGTGAAAATACTCTCTCGCAAACTGACAAGAAAAACTTTTCAACTCACTGTGGTTAAATAAATTTATATTCGGTCAAAGATAAATTTGGCTGTTATGTACATCTAAAGAACATAGCCTGATTTTTATCGATAAAAGACACTTTACGACAAAAACAAAGCAAGTTTTATTTAAGCGTGCCTGTGTTTTGAAGTTTTTGCCGCTTTGATAACAACAACAAATAGCGAGAGTTCAAACTTCCTTGCACGTTTGTGATTTAATTGCTTTCTTTCACATCTTTTAGCCTTATTCTTTCTCCTGTTAAATCTGTCAAAGTTCTTTTCTTTAGGTCCGCAGAAATCCGCATTTTTTCATCGAAGTGATGGAACTTTAAAACCTTTTGTCGCCATGAATAAATTCCTTCGAGGTCTTCAACGTCGGCACGTCGCAAACTGGCCTGAAGGCGCCTAGTTAATCCAAGATTTGACACAAATAATCGCTTCCGTTTGGCGTAAAATGCTGTAATTCACGTGTAGAATTCCTTTCTTAAGTATCTTCCGATTTCATTCCTTTTTTATAACAAAATCTTCGACGAAACATGCGAGCGCTCCGTTTGTAAATTTTCTTCAAAATCTCGCTAAGCCAACTGAATGCAACGAGAACGACGCGCTCGACCAATAACGGTGAGAAATTTTGATGCTCGACCAATCAGCAACGAGTAATTTTGCCCTCAATTAAGAAAAAATGTCCTCTTCGTCAGCCAATCAGCATTCAGTAATTTTGTCAGGGCTCTATATTATAAGGAGAGTAATAAGGTACAACCATGCTCGCCCTTACCAAACCAAGTGTATTTTAAAAGTGATTTAAAAGTGCTTTTAATGTATTTGAACGATTTGAACTATATTTTGAGCTCATCATGGTGTATTTTTATTATATTTTAACAAAAATTCTAAAATAGTGGTAAGAATTTGTAATGTATTTGAGGTATATTTAAATGCTATTTAATAAACCGGATAGGCTTTTCCATGTATTTGTAAGCTATTTGTCGCCAAAACTACATTTCAAATAGAGTATTTGAACACTATTTTGACAACATGACTGCCGAAGTGTTACTCTAAATTGTTTCAAATAGACTGTTTGAACACTGTTTGGAAAAGATCATAAAATTTTGTCGATTTATAATGTAGTTGTAACAAGTAAAAAATAAAAATACGTTTTAAATATGATGTTTAAATACTATTTGAAATGGACATTCATTACTACGCTTTTAAGTGGCTCATAAATAGTCTATTTTAAACATGTTTGAAGTTGAATTCATAAGTCAGAGCTATTTGAAAGGCGATTTTTAAAATACTAAAACAGGAGCTGTTTCCAAACAGCCTTTAAACAGACTGTTTTCTTAGTATTTTGAGAGAAAAGCACTTTGTTACAGGTATGTACACAAAATATATTTAAAGTTCACCTCCCCCTCCATAAGTCAGTAAAACTGTTTTAAACGTATTTGTGACAAACTCACAGAAAAAATAACAGCCATATCGGTTTTCTTTTGAATTGCAGCAATGAAAACGTTTATAGACTTTAATAGACATACACCCTACCCCGCCCCCCCCCCCCCCCCCCCCCCCCCCCCCCGATTCGATCCTTTACTACAGGATCCGGTGCTTCAGTTCGTCTTGGTGGTCTTTGCAAATACAGTTCCTTGTTTATCATCATGACAGTATATATGGAGGCCGAAGTTAATTATCAACCTCACACGTGTAGCCGAACGCCGACTTGTGGGCCGGGAATTGAACCTGAAGCGATATCGAATGGCGCGTCAAAATACATTTTATTTTACATTTATCCCGACATATTCATCAGTTCTGAAAAGGTATTAACGCAGTAGCTCGCTGTCAAATCAAACCATGGTATAATTCCGCGATTAACACTGGATTCAGTAATAATATCGATGTGTCCGAACGCGTTGTAGATCGAAGCATAAAATGTTATGACGATCGATACGGCAATGTTTAATATTTCTGCGAAATGCAAATACCTGAGTGACCTCAGCATATGTTGTATTCTATTCTGCTCTATAAAGCTTGTGTTTAGAGTAGCGAGGCCTATCGCTCGTATATCAGTTTTGCTTAGATGTAAGCTTTATGTGAGAGCACACTTTATTTTGTAAACATACAATTTATGGAGCGTTCCGCAAAGGAAACATTAAGTTATACACGAATGATGATTACAGTTAAGTCTCTTCTTAAGAATTAAAAGCCATACCTTATATCTGTGTTATGAGCGCCTTCTTATCATGGAATCCTGCACTTTTTCATTTGAAGAAGGACGAATTCAGTCCTAAAGCCTTGTGAAATCGTGGTAAAATTCCCGCTCAGTTTGAGTGCTCTCGCGCGCTAATCTCGTTCCCAGTGTCCTCTCTTTCTTGCGTCACATATCACGTGAGCAGAAACAAAGGTCGTTTGAATTTTGTGCGCGGCCATTTTTGCAACCGTTTGGAGATTTGATTTTATGGACGTTGTTTTATCCAAGAATGGGCTTATCGACAATTTATCAGCAGAAGAGATGAATATCTGAGACGACAGTCTACATCGGGACGTTTCAAACGTGAGTACAGTCTTTTTATTTTATCTTTTTAGTCATGGTTGCGTTCTATTGAACGTATTCCGGAATATTAAAGAACATGAAAGCTGTCGTAT
Organism: Dendrophyllia cribrosa; assembly: GCA_024195265.1. Taxonomy (NCBI): domain Eukaryota; kingdom Metazoa; phylum Cnidaria; class Anthozoa; order Scleractinia; family Dendrophylliidae; genus Dendrophyllia; species Dendrophyllia cribrosa. The sequence goes on from JAJLRJ010000013.1 coordinate 21,114,830, forward strand.
TATAATCATGTTTTGCCAGATTTACATGTGTATAGTGCAAGTGTGTCTTAACAAACTATAAAGAAAGCGCTGTAGTGTTTATTTTTATTCCGGAATGCGGTTAATCGAACGAAGCCTCTGCGTACGGTAAGCTACATGCAAGCTTAAGCTTAAGACTTATATTTTTAAGCTTAATACATTGTACTGTAACCCTTCGACTTTTAATATGCAATGTAAGCTTACAGATGAACTGTACGATTAGAAGACATGTGATTATTTCTTGACACCAGTGAATGGTTTAGTGTTATTATATAGTTTGTTGGGGTGAAACAGCATTCGTTCTCCTGCCAAATTCAAAATAATAACCTCGATCGGTCCTCGATAGTACATGTTTAACATGATGTACACTGTGTAGACGACATTATAAAATGAGACTGCATTTGACATTTGTCTTGGTACAATTTAAGCTTCATGTAAGTTGAAACATTTCGGTTTTTGCTTTGAAATTGATTGGTCTCGATACAGATTACATGTATGAACTCCAGAATTAAGTTTAACATATAATCGCCATGTCATACATGTACCTATAAGCTTGTAGTGAACCCTTGTACTGTGGTTAAACTGGCTCATATAACTTAAGTTACAATGTAGACTGCCATCATGCAACGCTACAGCTGTAGTACTCGAATCACCAGTGCAACAAATTGAACAGGCCTGCTATTAGAAGTGAAGCGGTGGCTTTCGTGTTCATTGCTTTTTATTTTCTAGTTCTTGAGCGGCAAACAACAGCCTCGAGATTTCAGCAGCTGTTAACTGCTACAGCACCTCAAGAAATTGAAGCAAAAATGGATAGTTTAACTCAAATTGCATTATGAAATACAAGGCGTGCTAGACATGCATGGTCATGGCCATGCAAGTTTACCTTTCAGATTGTCTGCCATAAGGATCAAAGGCTTTACCAGGATTGTTTTGTGAAGGATAATTTTGTGCCTTAGCTAAAAGGCTGTCAACATGCAGTCATATAAAGTAATCTGAACACCGCCGGAAGTGAAATAGTATGCTACCCCAAGCAGATGTTTCTGTCATTTTGACCTCGGTTACTGACCTTTAGTAGAAACCATGCCTGATCACAGCAGAATTACAACATTTACCATGTTCAAATTTCTATTGTCTTTGGGGTCATTTACTGAGGTATTAGTGGCCGTTTACACTCATGAAAAGTTTATGTAGGTACTGTACATGTACAGTACATGTAAGTAAAATCTGATACCGCAGTAAAACCCTTAAGTGTAAACAAGGCAAAAATATAACTTTACATGTACATGTGTGTACTGGACACAGTTGAAATAATTTTATAACACAAATAATTAAACCTTGCAGATTACACGTATTTGTGACCTTGTGGCGCAAGCAACTACAGTAGTATGCTTTTGCTGAGCCATAACGAAGGCTCTTACAGCTGTAGGTCTTGAGTTCAAATTCTAGTGGAGAGAATTAATAAGGTTTTTTACTTGAGATTTAAACCAGTAGCGATTTTTGTCATTAAAGTTATTTATTGTGGTGACACTGCTTTATGCGCTAAAGGTCAACTTTCATATGTTGTCAATGGATCTGTTCCTCAAGCGAAATTATTTCCTTGTTACTGAACTGCATAAAACATCACAAATCATACATGTACATGTATCATGAATAATGTCTGCCAGCCTTTGTCATTAAAGGTGGCCTTAATTTCATAAACTTTAGAACTACGTGTACATGTACATGTATGGTGTCATCTCTTCAATTACATGTAGCTTGGATAGACTGCTCAGCGATTCCAACGACAAATGGAAAGCCATACCAAATTACTATTTTGATTAATATGGGGGTTTACTCTTTCTTCTTACATGTACAGTGTACATAGTGACTACATGTAAATGTAATTACAATACTGCAAATCTTGATAAATATTTACCTATATTTTATCACATACAGTACAGTGTATTACTAGACTACTTCTAAGAATTGACTAATTTTTCACAAGACAACAAAATGACCTTATTCTTTGAAAAGAATTGTTTTTTTTTTTGGAAACACTGATTTGACAAGGGAATTTATTTCATACACTGTAAGTGATTTGTTAAATTCAGAAGGGAAATTTCTGATGCTCAGACTTACAAAAATAAATTCAAAATTACATTGAACTATTTGCATTATTTTCAACTAATCGCTGCCATCCCCTCTCATCTGAAGAGAAAGGCATTTGATTCTCCCACCCCTGCCCTGATCTGTTTAGTGCACCATTAGAATACATACCATCAATTGGAGGAAAAAACATCAGTGTTATCTTAATACCATCTGTACAAAATGTAGGTCTCATGTTAAGTACATGTATGTTATTTATATCTTACAGTACAATGTACATGTGTACATGTAGATATGATTTGTAATTTTGTATATCTCATGAAAGTCTTCTCAGCTCAGTAGTTGTTACCTGTAATTTGTGATTGTGGTATGTAAAATTTATTTCTAGAAGGTTGAAATAATGTTTTGTGTATCCTACATGTTGATGTAGGTTAAAAAATAGTATTTACAGTCAAAATACTCAACGCTTTCTGCTTATTATTTGGAAATGACTTTTATTAATTGGGAATGGATTGGATCAAAACACATTTAAAATTCAGGTTTTAAATTGATTATTGGTATCTAACAACGGTAGCCTCATTCGAAATAACGAATGCTGATTGGTTTGTTATTGACATCAGGCGAATGTCCACATGCAAAGCAGGCAACAATTAGCAGCTTGACACATCTGACCTATTTCTGTTCGCTGAACAAAAATCCATCACTGAGTATTTTAAGAAGCTCTGGATTTACAAAACTCCGAAGAAAAATTCTTAAAAAGCTACATGTAGTGTGCTGGTACTGAAAGAGAAATTTTAATCAAAAGTGAGGAAAATTTCCTATAAACTCCAAGTGACTGAATTCTCTGAAACCAACAGCAGCCAACGTTTGCGTATTTCGCCTGTGAACTTTTGACCCATGTCAGTAAATAAACCGATCAACATTCATTATTTCGAATGAGGCTACAGTTGGAAGACTCTGATAATCAATTTAAAACCTGAATTTTTATATGTATTTTGATTTCAATAATACAATCTGTTTGCGATTAATGAAAGTCATCCCAAATGATAAGCGGGACGCGCTGAGTATTTTGACTGTAAGAGATATACATGTAGAGACATGTATATTGCTGGCGAGCCTTAGTGAGACAGTACACATATGAGAGAAAGGGGTGAAAATTCTTGATGACGTCACAATCATTTATTGTTGTACGCAATTGACAAGTTTGCGTTCGCGTTGGTCGTTGAACTCTATCTTCTTCTTGATTACACTGTAGTCTTTACTTCAACCATGCTATCATCGATTCAAGCAAGAAAACTGCATTTACGAACTAAAAAAAGGTATTAATTTTTCTTCATTTTTCTTTCCTAGCTGCACGACAAATGATGGCGCATGCATAATGCCAATAAATTTGTGTTTTTTAGCGCGAGCAAATACAGTTGTTTTTTGCGATAGCGCGACACCCCTGAAAGTAACCAAAGTCTGCAAATATTCGACCACTGAGTCAAAAAGTCTGTCGACAGTTGAGTAAAAAATGTTAGCATAGTAAGGCAGAGCTGAGAAACGCGTGAAAACCTCCTGTCGTCATGTCTAATTAGCATTTTGTAAATTCAAATCTCTATAACTCACTAACGCGACGTTAAAAACAATAAATATTTCCCTATTCGACTTTTCAACGTACATTGAGTTGATTAAAAGAAAAAAAATTGGGGTTTAGGTGAACTTTAATTTAATTTTAATTTAATGTTTATTAAGAAAGGTCAGTTATTGTTCCTGCTGGCATACATGTACATGTATTTATTAGCTTGCTTGTGTCATTCGTAAAAATGTTTATACATGTACATGTATAATTACATGTATGGCCCTATCCGCACTAGCAGACAAATTAGGATTTGTCTTCGAAAAATCCAAGCAAAAAATTTGTCGTGACAATTTTTGTCGCAAAAGCTTTTATCCGCACTCGAAGCTATTTTTAGTCTACAGTATGTCAAATCTGTCAACAATTGTACACAGCGTCCATATTTATTTCAATGTAATTTATTCTTTCTAATTCGGTTGCGTGCCAAAAACATACCAATTTGGCGCGATAATGGAGCGCGTTCAAATCTTAATACTTTTGGCATGTATGTTGCTCTTAAACCTTGCTCAAATTGAGACAGAAATGCTGCTGATGATGTGCTTAATATCGTCTTGATGGGAAGGCACATTCCATCTTCTGAAGGCTTCCACCTGCTCATACGGAACCCCAAAAAGTTTGCCATGGGATGTAAGTTCCACGAAAAGCCAGGATTCATCTTTCGCCGTGAAATCAAATTTCTAAAATTCGGTTTCGCAACAACGGACCCTGGCAACAGACACAAGACCTTGCTTTAATTAACAGACTAGTGGAAGGGCTAAATAGCTTTATGACAAGTGATTGGCAAGAAAAACACATTTTTGTTTATTTAGTCGATTTTGTCTAGTTTTTAACCCGGGCAAATTTTGCCGGCGGTGCCTTTGAAGATCTTCTCGTCTTGGACAAAATTTGTCAAGGCGCGACAAACCATCCGCATTTGTTAAGCGTTGGTGATGACAGAAAATTTGTCTAAATAAACAGTTTTTTCTCTAGTGCGGATCGGCCCTATGATGTGTTTCGATTTTTTCTATAGTTTAAAAATTTTCAAACCAGTTTGATTTTTGTTTTCCTTTGTCTCAGAATATGATCATGAATCTGAGACAAATATAAAAATAAAAACTAAACTGGTTTGAAAATTTTTAAACCAAAGAAAAATTTAAACCACAACATACATTTGTACATATAACTGTATATACATATGTTGTGGTTTAACTTTATACTTGGTTCAAATTTTATTTTCCTTTGTTTTTGGCTAAGGTTACACTGTACAGTATGTATGATAATTAGTTTTAAACAAATGAAGATAAAATTTGAACCAAATATAAAATTGAACCACAACATATATACAGTTGTACTGTATATATTTTTGGCTTACAGTGTATATTTTAAGCTTAATTCAAGTTCAAAGAATTTAGCTTCATTATTCAGCAAACCTCTGCAGCAATCATTACACTACATGAACATGTACATTACCTCATAGCAATGCTCTACCAGTACCCAGGTGGGCGATGTACATGTAGCAGGTCTCGTAAGGTCTCACACCATTTGTTCGATACCCTTCGAGAGAACAATAGAACAAACAACAATGAAAATAGAGGTTTCTGAGAGCTGCTACACTACCGACCCAGGTGCCACAGTCAACTACAATGTACATGTAACTTTTGTCTTTGGGGGACAAGAAAAAACTTAGTTTATGCATCTTCTCCAACAAGCATGTGATCCTCATGTGCATGTAGTAGTGTTGTGCCGCATGCATTTTAGATGTAATCTCATGTGTTGCAGCAGGATGATCGAGCACTGTCAAAAAATCATAGATACATGTCATAGTATAATAATAGACAGGCTAAACACAACTCCCACTCGTTGCAATAAAGTACATTTGTATTTAATAAGCCTAATTAAAGCATAAAGCTTTCCCAGTAAGATTTCAGAGAGAATTTACTGTAGTATATTTTGTTCTCTTCGATGATATTGACCTTTTGATCTTGGTGGATTATCTCTCAAATTGATAGGAGGATTTCATGCTGTCCAGAGTGTTGTTAGAATTATTTTCTTTCTTTATGCCATGGTTCAGTGCTACATGTAGCTCTATTGGCATACATTGCGGTTTCTTTGGCTTACTTTTGTTGCACAAAGTTTGTTATCACATAGGAAGTGCCAGGGTCGTTAAATTTCTCAGGTCGTGATTTAATGTCTAAAGTCTGGTGTGCAAGACCTGTGAGAAAGTGTTGTCCATCACAGATATGCATGTAGGCATCTCAGATCTGAGTCTCCTAAGTGCAACCAACTAATGTTTATGCTCCTCCACATGATCGTAAGTGTACAACATAAAAATACCATCTCAAAAAATTAAGTAAGCAACCTAATTCTTGAGCTTCCAAATTGGAATACATGTAAGTGCCTAGACTAGCTTGTAAACAGGCTTCTTTTTGGGGAATTGGGTTAGGGAAGAGGGGGAAGGAGAAGCGAAGCCTGTGGACTCGCCTTTGATGCCGCTGTTTCGCCCCTAGTAATTATCCTGTTATTATATTGTCAACAAGTTGTCATGTTTTTATGCGGTTGAATGCATCGGTAGTAGTAGTATAAAAATAGACAGGCTAAACACGACTCCCACTCTTCGCAGAAAAGTATTTAAAAAGCCTAAAGTATAAAGCTATCCCAGTAAGACTTCAGAGAGAATTGTACCTTTAGATCACAGTTATGAATTTGTTCTCTTTGATTATGTTATTGACCTTTTGATCTCAGCGGATTATAGTGTTTCCCGCCAAACGGTAATAGGCATCTTACAGTAGATCCGAGTCTCAAAAAGCCAGTCTACAATTCCACTGCAATGAAATCATGAATTCTTGCAATAATTATTTTTTAGCTCCTTAGTAAGTTCTGTAGTTGAGTAGTTGAGAAGTGAGTCTTAGTAGAGCTAGGATAAACCCCCGTTGTTTTGTAATAGCGTTTGATTTGGCATACAACAGATGATCGGCAGCATGGTTGCTATTTTGTAAATCTAGTTGGCAAAATTCCAAAAAAACATCTTGCTTTTTTGCCACAGACTTTAGACACAGCTTTTGCTCTTCTTTAAGTCACGGTATATGCAAACAATTCGCAACGAATTGCTCAAAGCTTTCTCAAAATCAAGTTCTGAAAATTGCATGTGACGAGTCGCCATGTTTGTTTATCATTTGAGCCAGCAAATGGAATAATTGTGCAAATTTAGAGGGCCGGTCATTTGAATTGTCAACATGTCATCAATCACCGCATACCTGTCAACACCAAGTGATCTGACCAATCAGCTCATGATACCAGACTCTGCTGAACAGAATGAATTAGTAGAGTGCAAAATAATAGCCCCAGACACTGAAAAGCAGTCGCCAGCAGAACGAGTGATAAAAAATGTAACTTGCCGCCAAAATGTTTCTTTTGTCCGCCATTTTGTTTGTTGTGCTTAGCGGCCGCTCAAAAGATAGCCCACTGACTATCCTGCTTAGGTGAGTTGCATGTAAAGGCGGGTTATGTTTTAACCCTCCGAGCCGGGTATCCCGAAACCCTGAGCACCCTGTCTCCAAGTAAACAGGGCCTTATTCGATTCTTTCGGGTAATGAAGGAAGAATTGATGATCTTTGGAAGTACTTACATTACCCTTCAAAAGCAAGTAGCATAGAAAGTGTTGGTATAGTTTGAGGCAAAACTACCTCGAGTGACCTCGTGTCAATGTTGTGTGCCAGGTTAAAAATAAATATTGTTTATTGTTGTGCATTCTTTTTGTTTCAATTAACATTCTATTATTGTTTCTCTGCAGAAAAGTATGTGCAAATGAAGGGAAAAAAGGCCCAGCAGACACAGGATGCATAACAGGGTTGATTCACAAGGATAAGGGTACATGTACATCCGATTGACTGATTCCGGAGTAGGAATATCCAGAATGGTCACAAAATATCACATTCTTCGAGATTTGGAAGCCAATAGAACACTTAACTTCTGCTTTTGTCGTATCATAAACATGTTTTCACAGATTTGCAAAGCAAGTGTGCCTGAACAACCAATTCTCAGAGACTATTCTGTTTACACTTATTCTGGAAAATGGTGAATTGAAGTACCCTAAATTATTGCATTTCAAATTCAAATACTGTATTTTGATTTGATTATGCAAATGTTCCTTAGTTCTTACCACACAAAATATCTGAATGATACATGTGGATTCGCGAGTGTAGCTTGTTAGCAACTAAACATGAATGTGATGCTGAGCATATGCACGGTTTTTTTAATATTTGGATTTCATCTGGGAGGTGCACAGTAGCTTTCATCTCCACAAAAAAATACAACATGACAAGATGTATTATCATTTTAATACTTGACTGCTTAAAAATTGGACACAAAGCATATTTATCAAGGTGCCCAAAAACATCTTCAAGCATTCCAAAAAAATATTTTATACTTAAATTTTGATCCTTTTAGGGGTCAGCAAATTACATGCATACAGTTGTCATCTGTTTTACTGATTTTTTTTATATGAAGAAAGAATAAGTAAATTTGAATTGTATATTTATATATTATTTTAGAGTTTGAACCATGTTTTAAAATTATTTGTAAAGAAAGTTCGAAACTATTTTAAATATATTTTCATTGTATTTTGACAGACATAATTATGAATAAACCATTTATTGCAAATGCGACTCCATGTTGTTTTTAAAACCTTTTAAATCTATGATGAGTGTATTTTCAGGTAGTTTGTAAGGCTCTGAAACCCGATTTAAATACAATTTTTTATATATTTTGAAACATCGCCCATTTTCTCCATTCACGAAATATAGAGGCGTTTCAAAATATATTACAATAGTGTTTTAAACAGGTTTAAACATCGTTAAAATAAGTCAAAAACTACTTAAAAACTATATTTCAAACATGAATTTTAAACGTATTTTGAATACAAATACATTCAAAATAGCTTTCCAAACAGTTTGCAAATAGTTTGAGAATTTATAACGCGTGTTTTTTAAAAATTTGTAAACTGTTTTGATTCTAATTTTTCACTCTTTCAAAATACGTTACAATAGCGTTTTAAACAGGTTTAAACATCGTTAAAATAAGTCAAAAACTACTTAAAAACTACATTTTAAGCACGAATTTTAAACGTATTTTGAATACAAATACATTACAAATAGCTTTTCAAACAGTTTGCAAATAGTTTGAGAATTTATAACGTGTTTTTTAATAAATTTGTAAAGTGTTTTAATGCTAATTTTCCACTATTTTTGAAGGTGTTAAAACCTGTTTGAAATATATTTTAAAACGTTTCTGTGGATCTGAATGGATCCAAACAACACTTAAAAAAGGTTTTTAAAATACATTTCAATATCGTTTTAAACAGGTTTAAGCATCGAAAAAATAAGTCAAAAACTACTTAAAAAACATGATTCAAATACATATTTTTAATCTATTTTTCAAAAATAGATTAAAAATAGCTTTTCAAAATACATTTAAAACAGTTTTAAAATAGTGTTTGGTTTGGTAAGGGCGATTACAACTAATAATAAATGCACAGCAGATCACAACGAAATGTATAAATCACAGAGGAATGTAGTGCGCATTGATTAGAAATCATTATTAAGTATAACTTAAAAAAGTGAATTTGTAACACAAACTTTTCGGCCGGTTCGCATGTCGTCTTCATCTTTACATTTAAAGGCGTTCCAGTTAATCAATGTCAATAATATTTTGCACATCGGTAAACATGCTTGGTCAACGTTTTGAAAAAAAATCCATATAGCCGTTTCTAAAATTTTTGAAAAAAGGTAGTTCTCAAGATCGCAAAAGAGAAAGTAAACAAAAATTTGAAGCTGTACAAATACAACATCAAGCTACTTTTTGACGCTATCGTTAATTAATTTCACAAAACCAGTGTTTATCTCTCGATAAATTTAATACCAGTATACAAATAGCAAGGTTAAAAAATGTTATTGCGATTTGTTTGAAATCAAACATACAGACCTTTTTTATTCTTGCAAAATATGTATGCCATATATCATATTTTAACCCTATTCAGCCTGGGCTTTTTTTGAGTTTCTGAGCCTGCGCCCCCCCGTCTCGTACTTCAAGAGCATTAAGGCTATGACAATGAAACCAAGAGGGTATATGGTACGTCCAAAACTGTCTCCTTTGCGGCCCGCACAATGGAACGATGACGTCATATGACGTAATTATTAGGTAATTAGTTATACGGCCGCCATCTTGGATCCGCCATCTTCGATTTCTGAAAATTTTAAAACCTCTTAAAAACCGTCCAAATTCACTTGAAATTAATCAAAACCAATAAATAAACGCTAAATGACTTAAAAATATAAAAGTTATAGCAATAAACATTGTTTTTCTTCATTCAAAGTTATAAATATGCAAATTTCACAAAAACATGGCTATCAAAATCTTGTTGCCATGGAAACATCAAGTCACGTGACCTAAAATTGTCATATCAAATTGTTGCCAGATGGTTGGGCTCCCTATGATAAATGTAACTCTTTAATAGGGCACAGCCTTGCTACATGACTTAACCAATCACTGACAATAGTTTTTACATAATAGTATAAAAATAGACAGCCCAGACACGACTCCCACTCGTCGAAAAAAAATATTTTAAAAGCCTAAATTTTTTTCAGTAAGATTTCAGAGAGAATCGCAGTTTAGATCGCAGTTATGAATTTGTTTTCTTCGATGATATTGACCTTTTGATGTTTTCGGATTATCTTTCAAATTGATAGGAGGATTTCATGCTGTCCAGAGTCGTTAGAATTATTAAAATATAGAGCAAGGCTGATACTACATAGAACAGTATCTGCCTTGCTCTATACTTTGATTGTATCTCTATTTTTGGCTGACTAGATCTGTAACAGATCCTACGTACACCGGCAGCATTTTCGTTCGCGGTCCTTTGCTTCCTATTTACTTAGAATTATTGTCTTTCTTTATGCCATTGTTCGGTGCTAGCTCTATTAGTGTACATTGCGATTTCTTTTACTCACTTTTGTTGCATGATAAATATACATATCGGCTAAAGTTTGTTATCGCTTTGAAAGTGCTAGGGTCTTTAAATTTCTCAGGCCATGATTTAATGTCTAAAATTAAAGTCTGCAGTGTGCAAAACTTGTGAGAAAGTGTTTGCCATCATGGATATAGGCGTCTTAGATCCGAGTCTCAAAATGCTGTAGTCTACAATTCCACTGCAATGAAATCATAAATTATTGTAAGAATTTTTAGCTCCTTAGTTACACTGTAGTTCTGTAGTTGAGGAGTATGTCTCAGATGTAATCACGTGCGCCGCAGCGACGTCATACGCGCTCGCGAAATAGCCCTGTCCAACACGCCCGGCGGGCGGCACACGCACGCGCCCGCGAAACATTCCGCTAGCCATGACCATGAAAAATGACGGGCATAGGTTTAGTTCTATGAGTATGGGGCTCCGCGCGGGCCTTCGGCCCTTAGAGCTCCGCTATAAATCTTACGCTTTGAACAAGCAGCGAGAACAAGTTACTTTCGCCCCACTAGGTGACATTACGCGTCGCTGAAATCTTTAAAGTTTCGCTAGTCAAAAAAATAATCCTAAAATAGTTGACGCTTCGAAATAAATGCTATTACGATTTGGACCTTCATCGAAACAACATTTTACCGTTTTAGCACTTTCTGGTGCCCTGTAGAACCAGAGATATCATGTTTTAAACAATTATTGACATGACCACATCACCACGAGTGGCGGGATCAAGTTTATTACTTTCGTCCTGTGTTGATATTTACATTTCTGAGCGGTCAGCTCAGAACAGTACCTTACGAAGCGAAGAAAATATTTTCTTTCGCTTTTCAAGTTAATTATCTTGAAAGAAAGCGACTTTCATATATAATTTCCTGCCTTCTTCGTTGGAAATCAACTCGAACTCCTGAAATTTACTCGAACTCTGTAAGATCTGATATCTCTTTTCACGTGTAATTTTACTTATTTTACTTACAAATGCTGCGACTGCTTTGAACTTTTTCTGATGTTTACATCTCTAGGGAGCATTATTCATTCCGGTCTATCGGTCATGTATCGATGGTGAGATTCAAATGTCAACTCACATTATGTAGAAAACGAATGTACTAAAAAAAACAATAAAAAGATTCGAAGACAAATCATAACTAGTAGGCAATCTTATAGACGTATTTCCTTTCCACGGACGACCGAATTTCTGAGCCAAACCCTCTGAAGGTTCTCCTACGGTTTCTTGAGTCTTTGGCGGCGTACATTGCTTAGAAAACGTACTAGTAACGATGGAAAATAAAATAGAACAATACAAAAACAAGATGCAATGCCTTGAATATGAACTAAATAATTCAATCAAATCATCTTGAAGTTAATAGACGATGCAAAATCCCCGATGACGGCTTTTTTTAGGAATCAAATTTCCCCGCCACAAAACGGTTTTTCATGGACCACAAAATTCAAGAACGCCCGCAAATGCATCACGGAAAGTGACAACGGGTCTTTAGCCTGGTTTTCATATGTCGGAAAGATCCCAGATGATCGGGGATTTTGCAGTCGTCCCAAATATGTCGGAAAAATCGTCGATCATCGCAGTAATCTGGGACGCATCGAGAAAATAGAAACGCGCCCGATTTCCCCCCGACCATTCCAGGTGATCGGGGATGTCTACGATTGTGTGTTTTCATAAGTCAGCCAAATCTGGGACGGTCGGGAAACAGCGAAATCTCCGATCGTCTGGGATTTTCCCGACATATGAAAATCAGGCTTTACTGGTAAAAATATCTTGCAAAGGCGGCTCCCACAGACAGCGCGGTTGATTAAAGGACATACCCTCTTGAGTATGCGAAGACCTCTCTTTAAGTGTGTCACGCTTTGTCACACACTCATCCACGAACCCCGTCAGTGATCAGTATCAATTTTCTCCTTGTAATATCAGTGCAGAAAGATTCAGGAGGATCATGAGATAATCTCCCCACTAATGCTATGATAAATGTATGGAGACAAGAAAAGGATAATTTGCTTTTATGATATTAGGGATTAAAAATTCAGTCACCAAGAGTACCTTATATCTTTCATGGTCACCTTTATTTTAACAGGATTGGTATATCTTTGGAGAATCCGTTTAATCCACAATGAAGCGACAAGATTGGAATTGGAAACCACCAAATCCGTCTGCCTGCGGAATGAGTTTTCGGACATTGTGCTTGTGATAGTGTACAACTTTCCTTTCTATTCAAGTATCCCAGCTCTCACTGCGCTTTACAAGAATGCATTCCCTACGATAATGTTTTGCGGACCAGAAACAGCAGAGAACGAAATAGTCGAGGTTCTTCCAATTCACGAAGGTTACTTCAGTTACATTTGCATATCACGTGCAATGGAGAAGCATCCGGGATACTCAGGGTATTTACTCATCGGTGATGACGTAATGCTGAATTACTGGAATTTAGTTGGCTTGAACCGTTCCCGAATATGGGTTGGAGCCAAGGACTGGATATTTTTTGAAAACTCCACTCACGATCGGCGAACAACATGGTACTGGTGGAATACCATTTGGGGAGGCGACGCGTGCCAAGAAGCTTACAACGAAGTGATTAATAACCACACAGATAAACAAAGATATCTACTGAAGTTCGAAAACGTAATATACTATTGCTATCATGGTCGCGCAGATATATTCTATATTCCCGTAAAATTTGCCGATGCATTTAAAACACTGTCTGATGTTTTCTACAAACATCGGTCGTTCTTAGAAATTGCCATACCAACGATATTTAAGATGCTTGATGTAGAGGAAAATTTTCAGTATATCCCTGGGGTTTACCTCCCAGGGAACCGCGAGACGCTTTCAAAATCAGTGCGATTTTGGGAAGCGTACAACAAAAACCTGACCTTTGTTCACCCTTTCAAACAGCATTATAAAGATGATGAAAGTTTGAATGCCATACTGCTGAGAAAATGGATCATTGAATATAGTGACAGTTTGAGTAAATGTGACAAAAATTAAAGCAGTGTGGGAGCCTTGCTAAGTTCAGTCAACGCACGTTGTTACGAACGTCATTAAGGCCTCTACTTGAAGAGGCAGTGTCTGTAAAAGCGGTCCCCTGCATTTCGGGTCGGAAAAAAGTTTTCCCTCAAACTTTTCCCAGTAAACTGTCTTGGGTCATAAGTAAATGAAACGACTTTAGTTTTTGGAGTTTTTGTATTTCAAAGTTGTTTATTATCTTATTTGGGTACATTAAATTATACTTCACATACACTATTTATATTTACATACAGACAAGTCGTAAATTAAAAGTTTCAGATTAAGACTGTTAAGTAACATTAATAAATAACATGTGCGTTTCTAAGGTTTATAGTCGTTGATTGATGTTCTTTAGTGTAATATATAGTTATTTATATTTACCCCATTTTTTGATATGCACAGCCAATTTATTTTTTGACTTGGCGGTCCTACTTTCGAGTTGATAAATTGAGTCGATTCTTGATAAAAGGACATTAAAATATGGTTTTAAAGTGTTATTTCTGCAGTAATAGATATATTGTTTCGCAATAATTACAATGTGATTTAACAACAAGAGGTCCTCCTTTCTTTTTCATAGACCAAACATTTTATCGATATAAGAAAGTGATGAAATTTCAATATTCCTGCTGTTACACCAATCAATAAGATCTGTCCAAAGTGTTGTGATAATGGGGCAGGATATAAATAGATGTTGGAGGGATTCCTCCACAGTACCACAGAAGGAGCAGACTGAAGAGTTTTTTATTCCTATAATATTATTCCAGAAGGCTGTTCGTTGCTAAATTTCTATTCAGTAGTATTCTATATTGACATTCTCTCGATTTTGTATCTAAAGCAACCTTGGATGGCAATTTATATATTTCTTTCCATTCTAGAGTTTCATTGCTGAAAATTTTTGTGTACTTCAGCTGGGCTATTACTCGAGTTGTGATTTTAGATCTTAATTCTGCACAGATACCTTTACAGATAGCCTTACTAATCAAAGCGCTATTCCCCATCAAATTTAATTGAATTTGGTCGTGAAGAACAAAACTTTTCAATACAGCCATTTATCTTCAAAGACCGATGCCATTGTGCACGAATCAGGGCATCTATTAAATTCATAAGTTCAAAGGCATCCATTGGGGAGAATTCAAGCTCAATTAGAATGCGTGAAGTAATAAGTCGGTTTTCTTCTGTTATTAAATCACCAATTCCAATTATCCCTTACTAACGAGCTTATTATTAAAGACGGGATTTCCATTCATACAAATGAACTTATTGTTCCATATAACTATATTAGATATTTCCTCGTGTGATTTGTCTCTCTAGCTGCCGAACACTCTGCAAAATACTCCAAACACTCCTTGTAATACTTAGGAAGACTTCTTGGAAGTTTTTTCATATCGTCGTCGCAACAAAGAACAAATTTGTTTCCCACGGGATTAAGGTAGTGTGATAAAAAAGATTTCCAACTACTTGAGTCCTCACTCGCGAATCTTTTACAACATAATATTCTTTGCGTTTTAATTATGGACTATAAGTGAGGAGCTTTGAGTCCACCATTTTAAATACCACTGATCAGCGACGACCGTTTTACCTTGCCTTTGCCCTTCCAAATGAAATCAAATATTATACTGTTGGTTCAAGACTAATTAACTCGCGCGATACATAATGGTTGGAACAAGGAATGTTTTAACAATCTGAATTTGCCGATAACAGTTAAATTTCTCCACCTCCACAACTTTCGTTTTCCTTTGATTGAATCAATAATTTCTGCGAAGTTTAACTTCTGTCGGAGGATATTATCAGAGGTAAAATGAACACCTAAAATTTTCACTGCTTTCTTTACTTTAACTTTCCTTATTTCGAAATAATGTGCAGGAACTGGAATTTGATTACCTCGAAAAAAATATTTATGTTTTGTCATAATTGAAGCGAAGACCCGAGCATTCTCCGAATTGTTCTATAATGTCAAATAGTTTTCCCAGTGACCGGTCGTCTCTTAGAAACACTGTTAATGTTTCAGTGCCTATGAAATCAAATTTTCGACCGTTTTTTATGCTAAAAAATTGAAGTCAATGTTCCACTGATTCATAATTTTCCAATTTAAGTTATGGTCAAGCGCGCAATCTATTTTTTCTTACCTCAAAGTTGGCCTATTTTGCCAAAAACACGGGACAACTAGCGCGCGGCAAAAATATGCAAATTAGGACTTGTGACGTCAACAGTTGTGCAGACCTTCGTAGTCAACATGGTAGTCAAAATTTATCGTCGGAGGACATTTCCAACTGAGCAAAACTGCAAAAATATAGCTACAAAAGTGGTTTGTTTACGAGAAATACTGAAGTGAATGAAAGCGGCACCGCATTTTTGGCATTTTTGCACAACTGATGACGTCATCATGTTATTTGCTTCTGCTTCTGTTTTTCTGCCGTATTAAGGATCAGTTTGTCGTTTCTTTTGTTTCACTTCAAGTATTAATACTGATCTAGGTCTGGAAACTCAAATCCGGCCATTCGTAACGGTTTGTTGCAGTGATAGGCATTCTATGTTTCTTTTTATACCCGTTTCAGGCCCCAGGACACGAAAAGACACGTTTTCTGTACTCGCTTTGACTATTTAATTTATTGATTCTCGAATCGGACCGGATCCAGTCCGGGACGGATCAACTCGGATCGACCCGGATCGACTCGGATAATAAAAAAAAATGAAATGAGTAAAAATGAAAATTTTACCCAATTGTAAGTTAAAATTCCTCTCAGAAATAGGCCAAATCAGGTAAGCTTTGCAACGTTTAGAGCTCCGTGGCGTTATCTGTGACGTTCACCCGCCATTTTGTTTACTAGTGCCAGTTCCTCTCGGATCAGGTTACGAACTCGTGGTTTCGTTACACGTTCCATCATGGACCCAGCTGAAGATGCTGAAGGTAAAATCTAGGCAATCCTTCTCAATGAATTTGCTTAATTCCAAGCAAATGATAGATTCAGTCACTCAGAATGAACATATTTGCTTATTTTTTTACAGCAGGCGATTTTGGTTTTCGACACAAAGCAAAGAAATTGAGGTGAGCATGATAATAAGTTATGGACTGAATTAGTGTCAAAAGCCAGTTCTGTCGATCGTATTGTAAACAGTTACCGAACAGCATTTCCCATCCCTGTTTACTGTTTTTGCATGACGTCTGAAACTAGCTGAATTCCCTATTTCTTAAACCGGGTCTCAATTGCTAACTATTCCATTTTGTACAAAAATAGATCTTAATTTTCCAATGATTGAGTCCACCGTTCCCCACGCCAAACGCTTGGGGCAAAAGCAATCAGAATGCCTCAAGATACTTGCACTGATCACCATGAATTTTTGTTCTCCCCGCCTGGATCTTCCAAATGAGGCACTTCACGATATCCGATGGTCGACAAGAGGGAATGTCTTTTGGGGGCTTTAATTCTGCGAGAAAAGCGGATAAATCCACTTCCATAGCTTCCTTTTGCCTGACATACGGTGAACTGTGTCGAGCTTCAGTCAGGTCCAAAACTCCTTGCGAGATGATCTGTTTATACACTGCAAACTTGAGTTTCTTTACTAGGCGGCGAAGCTAGAGCTAGAGTTGAATTCTTTCCTCTTGTAGCCGCACCCTTGGCAAAAGTTAAACGTCTGGTCTGCAAGATATACCACACGACAAAATAACCTTCCAAGCTCTGCTTCTAACTGTACTAACTGCCACGTTTATGGATTCTAAAGGCCTAAAAGTCGAGCGGGCAAGGGGAAGGCGCAAAGCCCAACTTGGAAGAAGAATCAAACGTGTGGAGACCATTCTTGACGCCGAGGAGACAAGAATCCGAGGCTACTGCCCTCACGACTGGCTACTGACCAGACCGGGCGAGGGGAAATCGCCGGCAGAACGATGGCGAATGGAATGTAGAAATGGAGAAGGAAGCGCGATACCGCATCAATTAAAACCAAAGGTAGAAAAACCGTAAGGATTACTATCCCACATCTTGTCTGCTGAATTCAGGCATTGAGTGAACAGATTAACATCCGTTGACTCGGGCGTGGGAAAAGAGGTGAAATGCGGCAAACGTCGAGGAATCTCCAATAAGCGACCTCTTCCCGTAAAGAATCAGACAAGTTAACCTCTAGGCTCCCGTGAGCTGAAGCCATGCACCGCTCCGCAATTGTTCCTTATCTAGGATTTAGCCGCGGGAACTGCAATAGAGGACAAGACGCACTTGCCTTGGAAACGTTGCAACGTTTTAACGGCTACCTTCTTTCACAAGCCATCGGGCGTCGGTGTTCGTTAAAGCGGTCTTTAAGTCGTCGTTTCGTCTCACCTATGTACTGTTTGTTAAAACGTCGGCAGAAATGAGATTTTTGGAATTGCAGTCAATGTAGTCAGGGAAGGGTCTGGTCTCCCCAAGGCAACAAGCTTTTAAGAGGTGTAGATTTAAAAACATTGGCACAACGTTGGGAAGAAGAGAGAATGTTGAAATTCTTGTGGATGATAGATGATAGCGAACGAAGTGTAGGATTGTATGCGATAACAAGAGCAACACGACTGGGTGAGTCAGTTGTGGTTTCGCTGGGTTTATTCTTTATGTTTCTCAGTGCGTGTGAAAGCGTGAACACTTTTGTATTTCATGGTTGAGAAAAGAGGGATTGTATCCGCGGTTGTTAAGGTAACGTATAAGTTCATTGGTACGTAATGTGAAGGTCTTATCGAAAGAGCATAAACGTCGCAATCTGAGGGCGGGGCTAAACAGTCCGGGATCGTTATCAGATTTGATAACCATGTGACGTCACAACATGGCGGCCATTTCAGAAATCGGGGATTTTCGTACTAGGTTCGCTTAGTTCGTTATTTGTTCGGTTGTACTCGGGTTATCTACCCATAGTTCTATTGGAGAACGGCAAGGAACAAAGGAACTTCACATTTTTACAAGATGGCGGTCGAAAGCCGGCGGTATCGATGAGAATTTTACCCGTAAAGTGAAAGGACGCTTCAGGTTTTGCACCCAAACCAGGTATGTTTGTCGGTTTTGTCATTAAATTTAAGTTACTTGTAGATTTTTGCTGTAGTCACAAAAAAAATGTCGTTATCTTTAAGCTATTTTCTTGCGATTCAAAGTTCGTTTATCGTTGGGCATGATCTGTGAAAATTGTGCACGGGGGTGTTTTGATTTGCGGTGTGCTTGGAATAACGGCCATTTTTAATTGATCATGATTGTGTTCGTAGGCATTGAGATGACGGATGTTGTTGCTCACAAAAAGAACACCAAGGTAATGCAAAAAGCTACATGTATGTCAAGGCCGTGCTCTAAGCAAAATCATAGGGAGCCAGAGGGTCTGAACAATTAAATTTGGGGTGCCCAGCACTAATGTTTTGCATAACAATTAAGTTTATATTGTCGCCCAAGGAGGAATGTTAGTCACCTAGGGCAACAGGGCACTGAAAGAGCACAGCCCTGTCTGTATTACTTAATAATACCAGTACATGTTGACTGATTCTTGCACAGTGGACTACATTAGCATGTCTGACCTGAAGGCCTGGTCTCTTCCATCGTGTTTTTTCCTTTGATAAGAAAATTTATTTCCACTCTGGTTTATATGAGGTAAGCTTGTGATAGAATAGTATCACATCGAAAGGGGAGTAGTCGCTTAATACTACAGAAACTGGAGCTACATGTACAAGCACCAGCATCAGTCCCGCTGGCTCATTCATTCCCTTCGATTGGACAGACTTCCTTTTTTTGCCAGGGTGGAAGCTTGATATAATGTCAAAATTGTAATGTTTATAAAGTCACTGAGTGCAAAACTTAAAGGGCTTATAGATGTGCATTTTATTTGTTATTTTTTTCAAAACTGTGCACAACAAAACATCTAATAATATTTTATTAACATGCATCTGCTGGTAGAAATCCATAGATCCCATGGGTCGGTACATTTCGCTGACCCCCAGTCCATGGACTACCCCTATATGGACTACCAAATGGACTACCCAAAATGGACTACCTAAAATGGACTACCTGAAAAAAAAAAAATGTAAAAAATTGTATAGCAAAATAATAAAACGATCACGTGAAAACGATCAAAATTGTACTGTTCGATGTTACTACTAAACTTTTCCAGTGGTGGATTTAGTCATCTTTGAGTTGAGATTTAATTTGATTTATTATGTTAAGTGGGGAATTTTTACAACATAATTAAGTTGCTGTTTGTCTGGCAATATTTAGCCCCCCTATTAAGCAAAGTCACTAAGTCAGAATTGTTGGTGTGTTCAATTGGCTGCTATTCCAGAATAACCAGAGATACCAGATTAACGACATATTTCTTGTTCTAGTATATTTGCATTCCAGTAAAATAAAATGATGGAACACACTCTTAAACTGTGTTTTCTTTATTTTGGAGTGAGGGAGACTGTATATGAGTGAAGTGAGGTAGGCAGGGTGTCAAGGGAAGCTTCGCTCACTTCACTCATAAATAAGCCTATGTATCTGTTGTGGTTCAAATTTTTCTTTTGCTTAACAATTTCCAAACCAGTTTAGTTTTTATATTAATGAATCTGGGACAAAGGAAAATAAAAATCCCTAGGGTATTGAATTGTCATGAACTTGTTATGTCTTACGTTACGTTACCACAAAGGTATTACAGTTCTTAGAGCTATGACCTCACCACAAGGGTATTACAGTTCTTATTTACAGTGATTTGCGTGAGTTGCGCTTTGACATTTGTCGCGTACAGTTCTTATTTACAGTGATTTGGGTGAGTTGCGCTTTGACATTTTCCGCGCTCGACGAAGCTAAGAAATTTCACCTTATATGTTTGTCCGCTCTCTGAGGTTTATACGCGAGTTTATAGAAGAGTTGTTTTACAAATGCTTTAGAGCTATGACCTCATCGCCTGACAGATTGTTTCTTATCTTGGATTTATTGTTTTTGTGGTTTTAAGCACTTAAATAGAAAATTGATAGAAAATTCTAAAAATTGGCAGAAATGTTCTGCGATACCTTGTCTACTCGGGAAGATTAACCGCGAGGAGCGATTTTTGAAGTCGCTTAGCGAGTGACAAGTGGAAATGTCGTGAAAAGAAAAATTGTCAGGAATGTTCTGCGATACGTTGTGTACCCGGGACGACTAACTCTGAAGAGCGATTTTTCAAGTCGTTAGCTAGTTACAACCGGAAAGGGATGACTAACCCTGAAGAGCGATTTTTCAAGTCGCTTAGCGAGTGACAACCGGAAATGTTCGTGAAAAGAAAAATTGTGAGGAATGTTCTGCGATACGTTGTGTACTCGAGATGACTAACCGTGAAGAGCAAAAGAGTTGGTTTTCCAATTTGCTTAAAGTTAAGCGAGTCAGCTTAATTGAGTTAAACTCTAGTTAAATTTAAGCCACCAAAGCAGGTAGCTTAAGCGAGTCGGCAATTAATTGTAGACAATAACAAGCAACTTGTGGTCATTTATCTGACAAGGCTGTCAAGTCGGAAATAAAACACGCGTTCTATTTTCATGCGTCGCTCGTGAAGGGGCCTAATTTGATTGTATTATACAATGGATTTGCTTTTCTGCAAAATTAACGTTTATGTCTCTTTTCAGTAGTCATTGGAATACTGAATCATTCCTATTACGGTTTGATTATTAAAGAGAAATTTCAATTTTGAATGGTTATTAAATGTTGAGGTGTCATGATTATGCAATAGTATACAAGAGAGGTGAGATTTTGCGTGTTCAGCTAACTAAAAATGTTCCCGTTTGATTGTGCAAGAGTATGGATTTGGCTTTTTGTTCTATTTTGGAACACTGAATCATTGCCATTACGGTTTGATTATGCAATAGTATGCAAAAGACGTAATAATTTTGCTGATTTAGTTAACAAAAGTTTATCAAGCAAGCATTATAAGCGATTTCAGCGTGTTGATTTTTTTTAAAGGAAAAATATTGGCACTATATGGGAGCTAATTGACAAAACAAACAAAAAGACAACAGAGAAAACGTTCTCCGCTTATAAAAAGAAGAGGAATATCAATCAGTCGGTGTGTTATTCTCATCACATTCAAATCGTGAAGCGGACAAGACAGATACCTTAGAGTGCTCAACGTAGCTTTATCGCATTGAAATCCTGACGCAAGAGAGTTGCCTTAGAGTGCTCAACGTAGCTCAATTAGCAAAGAATATAGCAGACTTAAAGCAAGAAAATATATATTGAAATCTATTATTTCGTAAAACAAAATTATCAATTGTTTAAGATGGTTGCATTTGATGCTTCAGGCGGCACACACCTACCCTTAATTGTCGGGAGTACTCCCCCCCCCCCCCCCCCAGAATATGTATCAACAATTCACTTCCAACTGAAACACACGCTTTTTCCAATTCTATATTACCTTAGGTTATTGCATATTCACTGCCTTCCTAAATTTTAGACTTGCCACAAGTGTACTGCGAAGCCCACAAGAGAGTTACGAAACTACGAAAGCTACTATGTTATCCGTTTGAGTGAGTGAGTGTAACAATAGAATCCGAACCCACAACGAACTCTTCCGATTTTGACCCGATATTCCCCGATCTTAACTCCTTTTTTGTTTTGGAACCTCGTCGGTTGTTCAACGTTTGTCGAGGATAGCTTCGAATGGCCCGAATCGAATGTTCCCTCAGAAGACTATCAGATTTCTAACAAATATGGCCGCCCGTGAACTCCACGCTTTCATTTTGTAGACGTTCATTTTGCATAACCGGAATGAAAGCACGCCTTTTAAGACTTCGAAATGGAAAGAAAAAGTCCTTTAGAAGTTTTTAATGCCTTTGTAGTGGTGGTTTGAGAGCTGAAAGCGATGAAATTTGTCACAAGTGAGGACATGTCTTCTCTCAGAATTTATACTCGAAGCGGCAGACTTTACTAAGAATTTTCAAGCATTCCTGGAAAACTACGGTAAAGAAAGTCGCATTTTTTAATGTCCATTTACTTTGTAAGAAACATTTCATAGACTGTTTCTTTGTCTTATTAGTAGCTTTTGACAAATATTTAGAAAACTTGACCACAATCGGTCGAGCGAGAAATTCGCCAGATGCTGAACAAATTTGCGTGGCCGACAGTTTCCTTGATGCGATAATTTGACGCGTTTTCCTCTTGAGACTAAACTAAATTGGATAAGAATGGCATTCTATATACACATGAAAAGTCGGAAATTTTAGAAAACACTAGATATAATAAAGTAGGTTGCTGAATTTAAATATTATTTTGTGATGTTTATAATATAATTCGCAGACGCTAGCGCTGCAATTAGGATAAACAAATCGCTAAGCCTTCCGGAAGCAGAAAATCACTGAATTCTGATAAGCGTTGAACTCTTTTATTCAAGGGAAAGACATTTTCATTCAAGGAAATATTGTGTATTTGCGACAACACTTTGAATAAACTATGAAGCCAGGAAAAACTAATACATGGCAAAATCAAAGCAGTTATTTAGGAACTAGAAAAATTTCACTTCGATTTAGTCTTGAAATCACGGGGGCGGGGGGGGGGGGGGGGGGGGGGTTCATGATGCGTCACGCAATATTTATTTTTAAAATGTTTCACCAATTTATAGCACTCGTCACCACGGTTTTGAAAATTATAAAAACGAAATCTTCTGAATGCGATTACATGTATTTTTTTCTCATTACCTGTAAATTTAGGGCTTCCAAAACTTTATTGCAAATCCGGGCAGGAGAGGGGGGTCTCTCAGCTTGGAAATCCAGGGGGCAAGGGGGGGGGGGGGGGGGGGTGGGGGGAGGAAATCCTACGATAATCTAAGTAATAACAGGCGCAGTAAGCTACATGCAGTCGTAGACTGCCTATTTTTTTATTAACCTCACCTTCTAACGCATTAACGAGATGGCTTGAAGAGCCCTTTGATTTTTACCCTGCTGACAATTTCCAACACCTTAACACAAAGTTAACCCTAAACTAACGATAACCTTAACACAACTAACTGTAATCCTAACACAAAGCTAACTATTGCAGATAATCTAGGTTTTATATCAAACAAGAAGCTGTATACAGCTTGAACTCGTGGCGTCTTTAACTCATTGCAGAATTGATTCCCGAGTGTTTTGAGTGCTTTTACGGAGAAACATAAGTTTAAAATTATGTCTTATCAAAGGCTCCTAAAAGAGCCAACCCGTGTAGAAGAAATGCTAACGCGTAACGCAATATTGCCGTACTGAGCTTACGTTTTCACGCTGACACGGTTATGGAAGGCCAAATGGTGCAAAATTCAAGAACTCTAATTTGATCACATTCAAGAATAACGATCACATTCAACAACCACATTCACATTCAACATATCTAAATTAATCAATTTCAACAGTCATCTCGATCACATTCAAGGTCACACATCACATTCAACAAGCACATTCACATTCAACATATGTAAATTAACAATCACATTCAACAGACATCTCGATCACATTCAAGAACATTTTTAAATGTCAACATATCCCATAATGATTTGCGCTACTGTCGACGTTGCACTTCATATCAAAATTCCGGAAGCATTGAAAAACAGATTTCGATTCCAAAATGTTTATGGAATTGTAGAGGGTTTAAAACTACACATCTGGGCCAAATTTTGAAGCGCCAGAGCATTTCGTTCAAGAGTTAAAGGCGGACGAATATTAGACATTGTATTGAGCGGCTATGACGGCCAATTACGCAAAAATCCCATCACAAAAGATTGGATTCACTATAAGTTCCCTTAAATCGGCTTATAAGCATGTATGATGCAAAAATAACTTTCAACAGGTTCAATTTTGTTTATTTTCACGGCTTATCTGAAATAGCGTGACGAATTGCGTGACCATTCCAAATCGGAAGCAAAACATCGTTAAAACCTGAAACTTTTCACTGGTATCTACATACCATGTTAGAAACAGCATGAAGCTTTCCCAGTGAGATGTCTGAGAGATTTGCGCCTTTAGCTCACAGCTAGTAGCTATGAGTTTGTTCTCTTCCATGACATTGACCTTTTGATCTCGGCGTATTTATATCTGATCATATCTCTCTTTGATAGGAGGATTTCATGCTGTCCAGAGCCGTTAGAATTATATTATTTATTTTATATGCCGTTGTACGATGCAAGCTCTATTGGCATACATTGCGGTTTCTTCGTCTCTTTTTCTTGCAAGACACTAAATCACGGCCTGAGAAATTTAACAATCCTAGCGCTTTCAAAGCGATAACAAACTTTAGCCGATACTGAGTATTTATCTTGCAACAAAAGTGAGCCAAAAAAACTGCAATGTATGCCAATTGTGCTAGCACTGAACAATGCATAAAGAAATAATATAATTTTAACGGCCCTGGACAGCATGAAATCCTCCCGGCTATCAATTTGAGATCCGCCGAGATCAAAAGGTCAATATAATTGAAGAGAACAAATTCATACCTGTGATTTAAAGGCGAGTGGGAGTCGTGTTCAGCCTGTCTATTTTGCGTCGACAGTAGCGCAAAACATTATGGGATATGTTGACATTTAAAAAATGTTCTTGAATGTGATCGAGATGTCTGTTGAATGTGATTGATAATTTACATATGTTGAATGTGAATGTGCTTGTTGAATGTGATGTGTGACCTTGAATGTGATCGAGATGACTGTTGAAATTGATTAATTTAGATATGTTGAATGTGAATGTGGTTGTTGAATGTGATCGTTATCCTTGAATGTGATCAAATTAGAGTTCTTGAATTTTGCACCATTTGGCCTTCCATAGGCCGAAGGCAATGTTGTTTAGCCTCCACAAGTGGCCAGTGACCCGCATGCATCTAATAAATACAAAATAACTAATCAAGAAAGGCTGACTGTACGTTTTGCATATTCTGTCCAATATTTAATCAGGCACAGAAATATGGAAATATTTTGAGATTTGAGATTTTACTCACAGACTTAAAAAAAATAGAAGAATGTCACAGTACTCAAGATTAAGCTTTGAGAGGGGCAGCCGAAAAAGAATCAATTGGATAGTCGCGTGACTCAAAGATTATATGCAGCAAAGAGCCGCTGATATAGGACAACTTTTTGCTGTTCGCATCCTCAAACAGGAATGGCCGCTGGCCATAATTGCAGCGGACACGCGTGCATGATATATATGGGAAGAAGTTATCAATGACAATAGATGAAGGTTTGTTGGTTGGAAAGTCATAAAACTGCCCAGTCACCACTCCATCAAGTGTGAACACGATTTGTCCAGTTGAAACGATAACACCACAACCGACGACATCCGGGACTCTGAAGCTTTCATGTTCGTACGGAGAAGGACTGGACGACTTGGGGAGCTGAAGATGGCCGTCATGTATGTCACAATAGAGTTTCTCTCTTGTTTCCAAGTTAATGATGCCCATTTGTTTCACTCGACATGGAGCGTGTTTTAGTTCCGCTTCGAAATACGTGAAAGGTATTATCGTTTCTGAATCAGACAAAAAGCACAGGGTTAACAATAATCCCGGTAAGAACATCAAAGCAAAAATAGGTCAACTGGAAAATATTGCAAAACAGACAACATCAGAAGAAAGTATTGCTCCAGAACTTTAATTTGATTAGACAACTGCGAGGATTTTTCCAGACTCACAGAACGAAAGGAAAGTAGAACCCTTCCCCCACCCCCCCCCCCCCCCCCCCTCCAAAAAAAAAAAATTGTAGAATTTCTGTTTTGCCAAAAAAAACTTCTCGCAGGACTGAAAAAACGAGAACGAGGCAATTCTTGCAAAACTTTAATTAATAACTTTTGCCAGGAAACCATTATACAGTTAATCAAAACTATAACAAAATTCTCGAATCTGATTGGTTATCAGCAGGCCCGATTAGAGCATTAATAGGACAGTTTACGCGTCATGCTTGTAATTGGATGATGTAATTGGACGGTACGCGTCATTTGCGCGCGCTATCCTTTTTCCGTGCGTGCATCTCGTTCAAAAACACACTCAATTGTTATGTTTTTAATCACCAAAACGTGTAACCATCTAACGTTTTATCCTCGAATTTTGTTATAGTTATGATTAATTGGTAACAGGACTTCGTGTCGTCCAATTCTGTCTGTAATCATACTCGTGATTAAACAAATCGGACTCCCGCTTCGCGGTTGTCCGATTTTGTTTATCACTAGTATGATTGCAGACCGACTTGGACTCCACTCAGTCCTATAACCATTATTAATTAACTTGCACGTGCTCAAAAATCCGTCTAGAACTTTATTACGAATGAAGTTGATTAACTGCACGTGCGATAAAATCTGCGAAGCATGGTTTTCACATTTTGAGAAAATCCCAGATCGGAGATTTTGTTTCTCAACCGACCCACACATCCCCAAGACGTATAATAAATATGTTATTTATTTATTTATTTTTACCAAAAAGAAATAACATATTTTTTAGCCAGGACGCGAGACTCCTTTGAACGTAGTCTCGCGTCCTGGCTAAAAGATAAGACATTAACATCTTATTTGGAAAGCATACTGTGTCCATTACAAATTTTCACCCAATGAAAAAATACTCTTGCAAGTCAACACCATACCTGTGTCATCTATAAAGGATTCTCCACACGACATTTCTAGCAGAGACCCCAGTCGAGATCCAGTACCAAAGCGCTTAACAATGGAGTCTCTCAGAGTGCCAACACCCAAATATGGCGTGCTTGTCACGTGCTTTTCTTCAAATGGAGGCTTCTCTTCAGAAGCTGACTCGTCATCAGTCTGCTCTGCTCCAATTGGTGTCGGCAATGCTTTTGTTGGGGAGTTGCGAGGTGGAGTAAAGATAAATGAACTGGATGATGGCGTGACAAACGTAAGGGACTGGTTGGCAGGCTCGGGTGAAAGGACAAGTGATGAGTCGCAGACACCGGAAGTGTCACTGATACCGGAAGTGTCATGGGTTCCGGAAGTACCATGGGGATCGGCAAACACGTCTTGATGAGACATGTCGGGCTCAGAAGGTTTCTTCTCGCTTACAAGCAAGCCAGAATCTGTCCTTTCACGAGGACGTCTTACTTCTCTTTTAGCTACAATAGAAGGAAGAAAAACACAACAATTTTTAACTGTTTTAGTCAGCAGACTGCTTAGGTTCAAAACGAAAAATATATAACTCGAGAATCCAAGATGGCGGCTCTATAAATATATGACATCATTGTATCTCAAATGACGTCATCGTGAACTTTATTCTCGTCACGTTACAACCTAAATATATCATAGCATATAAAAAGCTCAAGGGGGAGAATGGCGGGAGGGGGGTCCAAAAATTATTGTTGGAAACAAAAGTTGGATGTTCGTTAAGATTAAGGGACGGACCGGTTAATTTCTGAAGAGGTGGAGAGGGATTTTTTTGTGACTAAATGTTCTGCTGAAACCCTTACCCTGTATAAGACCATGTGACTCTCTGTGACGAAATGTCCGTGATGATTTTTATTTCCGTTTATGAAAGGTTCTTTCACTTCCAAGTTTCAATTTCCACTCTACACTTATATTATTCATACATGTACTACTGATCAGTTGTGAGGAAAATGATACCCTATTCTAGAGAAAAACTCTCTGTTTTATATACACTATCCCAGATTAAACCATGCCCTTTAAAGCGGCACCTAACCATATAGCTCAGTGGAGGCACAACTTCATGATTCACTCATCAGTCACCTTTCCCATCATGAGCCTAAGTTGCCTGTACTTCAACAGTGTAAAATAACGCAACACTAAACACGTTACCACTCTTGGTAAGCTTGGTCGCTTCTGTAGTTTCCAAATCCTCGTCATCGTTCAATTCTTCGTCCTCCTCTACAATACTCTCAAAACTGCCGCTGACTGGTGTCCAACATGATGACAGGCGCAATGGATTTTCTTGACCAAGTTGCTCACCACGTGACCAACAGCTATGTAGCCTTCTGGCATGTCGAACCTGTTTTACAGGAAATGAGATTCTTTCGTTCAGACTGAACTAGATAAAACACCTCTTAAAGAGATATTTTACAAATCTAAAAGTAACGAGGATTGTTTCCAGAAACTTAACAGTAAAAAAATGATATAATTAACATTCGTATATACCAACTCTGCAACCTTGGCATTTTACGCAAGCTGATTGGCTTGCTCTCTCGGAACATTCATCATTTTCCACCTCCAAGCAATTCCTCGGAGGTGGATAATGCTTGAAGGCGCAAAGCGCGAGTTTCACATCAACAAGAAAAAATGGCTGCCGTCACTTTTCACTTTAGCAACCTTTTTGCAGCACAAATTGTTAAATGTCTTGATTATAGTTTCCGAGAACAAGAAAGCCCGATGAAATGAACAAGAACCTCCGGATTTTAATCTAACCACTCGACATGTCGACCACATTACTTACAATATACACCGGCTGTACGTAGCTATATGGAAAAGAAAGCAAAAATCTACCTGAAAGGTTTCCCACCAAAATTAAAACTGCAGTTCTGATCCATAGCAATAGACGCCGCTGGGTACCAATTCACTGCAGGGTTCAACCCTCTAAATGCCACGCCCATGTCGACCCCGTTCAACCAGAAGGACACCTCGCCATTCCAGGAAAACAAACAGCTCAGTACGTCTCCATTACTCCATTCTTTACCATAGTCATTGATGAGTTGTTCGCTTGGGGGGCCGCTCCACACTTTACACCGTGCACCATCAAAAGCGCAGGAGTTCTTGTCATCGCCGACACCTACGCCCCGCTCAGGACCGTAACGGCACTCTTCGGTCTGCCAGCCTTGTGTCAAAAAAAAATCTTTCTTTGAAGTGCCCCGGTGATCAAATTTTTGATTTTCATTTTTTACATTTTCGTGTACGATTAGACTCTCTTACTCATCTTGCTACGAACATCAGAAGTCATTTTATTTTAACATTTATTTCCGAGAATTTACGGCCGCCATTAATCAACCTTGTTCCAAGGCTAGGTTGCGAATGGGAGAAAGTGACGTCAAAGACTCAAACATACCTCATGGGTTGAAATTATAATAACAATAAGTATTGAAAATCACGCGAAAAGTAACAAAAACTTTGGACTTGTTCTTCGTGCAATTTTCTATGCTGATTGTTATTATAATTTCAACCCGTGAGGTATGTTTGAGTCTTTGACGTCACTTTCTCCCATTCGCAACCAAGCCTTGGAACAAAGTTGATTAATGGCGGCCGTAAATGTTAAAATAAAATGACTTCTGATGTTCGTAATGGATTGAAATTTGGCAAGATGAGTAAGAAAGTCTAATAATACACGAAAATGCAAAAAAATCAAAATCAAACATTTGATCATACA
Organism: Dendrophyllia cribrosa; assembly: GCA_024195265.1. NCBI lineage: Eukaryota > Metazoa > Cnidaria > Anthozoa > Scleractinia > Dendrophylliidae > Dendrophyllia > Dendrophyllia cribrosa. The sequence continues at coordinate 21,144,805 of JAJLRJ010000013.1, forward strand.
TGTAGGGGTACTTTAAGTGTCAATGTATTTTGCACGGAAGTACCAATTGAGGACACTGTTTTTACGTCCCCACTGGAGACGGGACCGCCATTATACGTGGTCATCCGAGCCACGTGAGGTCTAACCGTTAAGCAAAGGTATCACCTTTTTCCTCAGTGATTTTAAGACCCTGAGTGTTGGTCCGGTCGGGGATCGAACCCTCGACCTCCCGCTCAGCAGACAGCGCTCTACCAATTGAGCTAACCCTGCCGCAGTGAATGCGCAAATAAAGAACAAACAGTTAATTCTTTGACTGCCAAGAGTGCCAGAAAGAAAAATTCAAGGAAAAGCCCAAATTTCATTTTGTAAAACATTGAAAAACAAATGGTTTCGTGCAAAAATACTGGCAAAGAGGTTTAATTTGAATGTTCACGCCATATCGGCAGACTCATAAGAGCTGCATTTCGCATTTCATCTCAGTTCATTGAGTGCTACACACTCGCACACAAAGTTGACTTCTAAGCACGTACACTGTACACTTGTCAGCCAAACTGTGAAATCTTCTGAAGTCCTTTAGTCCAAATAAGTACGCAAGTTACTACAACAAATTTATGAGTAGTTGATTTATGTTTGCATTTGCACGGTTTAGGGGGTGGAATCAAGAAAGGAGTATTTTAGCTCTGTCAGCTCGATCAGCGCGTGTTTAGGATGATCAGCTCTACAGAAAACCAAAATCAGGGTTGATTCCTGCAGGACCAAGTGTTTTCTCTTACCTATCTGAAGTATTCCAGTTGACTTGAGAGTGACCTCGTAATACCAGCCCGAGGGATAGGGGGGCACTGCACACATGCCACGCCCAACACACAGGGTGGAATGCACACTTTCAAATGTCCAGTTAGGGTTGGAAGCTTCAAGGCGATCAGCACTTAACACGAGTGCAGGAGTCTTGGTATTTTCATCCAGTTCCACTACAATGTCTGTCACAAAAACAAGAGATGTTATTTGCTCAGTGCTGGAGATAATTTGTCTTACTTAGCAGGCCACATTCTTATTTTAAGAGAAGTTATAGGCAATCAAATTTTGGGAAAAACATGAAAGCGAGGCTAGTGAGGATAGAATTTCTTTTCTCATACAAATGCTTAAAATTTCAGTGAGCCATAACTTTGCAACCGTTGAAATCAAAAACACTCAAACTTTGCAAGATGATACACTTAGCTGCACTTGTTTACGTAATATCATTAATTTCTCTGAAAACGTGGCCAAACAAAAAATTGCCCGATGGCCATATTTGCCGATTCGGTGCATTTTCACCAATTTTACGTCTTAAAATAACAATTTATTTAAAGGATCAGAGGTTCTAATGTTCGAAGTGTCGGCTTTTGAAGAATTTAGTCTGTAGAAAGTGTGGGAAGGTCTTTGCATAGTTGAGGTCTCGTGCCATTGACCTTTAAAGAATTTGATCTCTTTCCAGTTGCCTGGTATTAAATGGATTGCATCATTGTTAAAACTAAATTTAATACATACATACCAGTGTAATATTTCTCCAACATGGTCATACAGCAACATGTATTAAGCAGCATCTCAGCAGCGAGTCCAATTTGCTGCAAAGTAGACGGGCTTGCCGTCAAAAGGCAGCTCCACAAGATCTGCATAGCACCAGCTTTGAAGAAATGCTCCCGGGATTCTTCCGAACTTGTAATTAAGTCGATACAGTTGTACAGTGTTATTACGCTAAGTCCAGTCAGGTTGGAGAATGCTTCATCTAAGTCATCATGAACTATCGCCTCTCCTGACACCGTTTCTGACTGCAGGGCCTTCACGTTGGATTGTTTGGTTAAAGTGGCTTTTAGCTGAGTGGCTTTTACTGGAGAAGATGGTTCAGAGGTGCTATCATGTACTGGCGTTCGTAGGCCACTTGCAGTTAGTTTCACTGTTAACAAAACATTGCAAATCAGTACTGAGAATACTTTTTCTTTCTTAGAAGGACATGTGTCCTTTCAAACTCCTTTAAGCCTACATGACCAGGCTTTTCTGAAAGCAAGCAGCAAACGAAAACCGGGACGAGTCGCAAAGCGAGCGAATCCGCGAGAGGAGTGGAGCAAGAAATTTCTATTACTTCGCCCCACTCCTCTCATGGCTTCGTTCGCTTGCTTTCGCCCCGGTATTCGTTCCCTGCTTGCTTTCGGAAAAGCCATGGGCTATAGTAAAAGTGCATTTTGGCTAAATAAAGTTTTATTTCTCTCAAAAAAACTTACACTGCTCACATTAAGTAGTCCTGTGTCTTTTTTTGTCGTTTCTCTCCATATATTTTTAGACAAAGCTTTCAAAACACTGCATTCAAAACACTGCATTCGATTCAGAAATAGTGCCAGCATTCGTAAAGTCTTGGTAACCAAGCGTTTTTTTTATCGAATCCGAGATGTGGGCGCTAAGCACTCGGTATAAACTCATAAAAATCACTGGGTGGGAAAAGGCTCGGTCGTGGCTAAGAGATCTGGGCTATTGGCCAATCGTTGGGCAGAAAATACAATGGCAATTGTTTTTGAAATTCGTCTTCAGCCGGTAAGAGCAAAAAGTCATGTCCAGTCCCCTGCTAGTACTTGTTCATCATCATCATCATCATCATCATCATCATCATCACCACCACCACCACCACCACCACCACCACCACCACCACCACCACCACCACCACCATCGTCATCATAATCATTGGAGAAAGACAAGAGTATTTATTCCTCACGAATAGACCGTATAAAACAGTATTTGGCCTTAACAATTTAAACATAGTGTCTTCCTTGAATTGAACAAATGTCCCCCGTGAAAAACTCATAAACTATTTATTGAATCAGCTAGATGTACATGCGACCTTTCAAAATATTCCTTTTATTTATTTGGTGTCGCACAGGGATGAAATAGCCTACAGTACCTACAATCTCCGCCATATTTAGTTAAGACACGTCACGCTTAAAGGCCCACCTTCACCCAAAATGCTGTGCATGCCGTGATCACTTTCTGTGCTGAATTTCGTGTAACACAAAATTCACGCTTGAATGCGTGCAACCAATCAGATCATGAATATGAACAATGGAGCATTTCAAAACAAAAACAAAGGACTGCAACCTCTTTTGGGTGAAGGTGGGCCTTAAACGCATATTTACCCTAACATTCGCCGTCCTTCCCCCCAATGTTGAATTTTGAGGCTTTGTGCTCATTAAATAGCAAACCAACATTGAGAAGGGAGAGAGAAGGCAAGGAGACGCGATGTGTCTCAACAAATGTGACGAGGATTGTAGGTCTATCATGGAAGCCAATAATTTAAATATATTCAAGTCCAGACTTAATAGTTAACCCACTGACACCTCATACGCCTCATACTAAATCTCAGCCTGGGGTCAATTTAATAAAACTTTTACACTTGTAATTTACAAGTGTAGCTATTGTTTTCAACCTCTGAAACAATGGCTACGCTTGTAAATTACACTTGTAAAAGTTTTATTAAATTGACCCCTGGATACATTCTTAGAACTTTCTTAAAATTCTGGCCAAACTCGACATCAAAACAAAAATTCTTATGAGTGTATGTTGTGGTTCAAATTTTTCTTCGGTTTAAAAATTTTCAAACCAGTTTGATTTTTGTTTTCATTTCCCTCAGATTATGGTAATGAATTTGAGACAAAGGAAAATAAAAACTCATACAAATGGTTTGAAAATTTTCAAACCAAAAAATAATTTGAACCACAACAATGTACATAGAGCGGTTTTCAGTTGACTGTTGAAAGTAATATTGTGACTGCTTTGGTTTTTCATTGTTACGCTTTGTGATTGGCTAAAAAATCTCGCGCCGCTTTCTTGACCAATCAGAAGTAAAACCAAAACCAATCGTGACTTGCTCGCACGCGTTTTCCCGTGCTTGGCGCCGGTTACATGTATTTGCTATGAGTTCTGATTGGTTCATTGGATTGTCTGCGTCTGTTGTGATTGGCCAGAGTGAAAGCCGCTCTAACACTACTACAGACACTTCCTCCTCAGCCATAGTGGACACATTTTCTGAAGGTGAAGTATACACATGAGAGGGAATGTTATGAATGAAGTCGGCTTCATTTTTGAATTCCACTGTTTGCTCCATCGAACCAACTGCAGTGGCATTAATTTGCTGATACAGCCTCTCAAGCTGGATGACACTGATCATGGAAAGAAGGGTTAAAATAGCGTCAAGGACTCTGTGTTCTGCAAATTTCTCCTGTAAGAAAAACATGGAGATGAGAAATAGTTTTCATCGACACTATCACGCGTTCCTAAAGTATGTAAAACCTTGAGAAGTGATTAAAAATGTGTTCTAACTCTTCAGTATGTGACTGGGTAAAATATTTACAAGTGATCATTACTACAAAAGCAACTGAGCAGTACTCTCCTGTGGTACTGTTTATTATGCTGTACAAGGTGGTTCTAACTTTTGAGTCTATGGATTTAATCCTAAAGTGTGACCATTCACATGAAAGCTATTGAGTAGTACTTTCCTGTGGTATTGTTTATTATGCTGTACAAGGTGGTTCTAACTTTTGAGTCTGTTGATGAAATCCTAAAGTGTGACCACTCAAATGAAACCATTGAGCAGTACTTTCCTGTGGTACTGTTTAGTATACTCTACAAGGTGGTTCTAACTTTTGAGGCTGTGGATTTAATCCTAAAGTGAGACCCAATGAAATGAAAGCTACTGAACAGTACATTCCTGTGGTGTACCTTATGCTGCACAAAATGTTTCTAAAGTCTATGGATGAAATCCTAAAGTGCAAACAACAATAATAATAATAAATATCAATTTATATTGTGCAAATATCAACCAATAGAGTTTTCAAATGCGCATTACAACAAGAAGAGGAAGCTGTTATAATTACATGGCTCTCCTTTGCAATACTGATCGCGGTGATAATCTTCATGGCACCAATACAGTGCGCTATCACCAGTGGGTTAGCTCTGAGATGGTCTGCAGTCTTATTTGACATATTGTCAATCAAATCCACTATGTAACCCATAAAAGCATCAAAACAGACCATAACTGAAACAAAACAGGTAAATACAGGAGGTTAGATCCCCGGGAGAGGGGGGGGGGGGGGGAGGGGGGGGGGGGGGGCTCCCATATAAAAAATGACAGGGGTGCTTGTTGCAAATTTTTGAAAAACACCCAGCCTAAAAGGTACCAGAATCTTGTTTGATGAGTGTGGCTAAAAAAAAACAAATTTTACCCCTAAGAGGTACTAATTCTAAAACAACACGTGTCATATTCTGTCATATGTTTTCGGCTTTATACCCTAAAGGTACCATGATAATTCTAACAGTGGTCATTTTAGATTTTAGTACCCTAGGCAGTACCAATCTACAAATTTTGACCCCTAAAAGGTACGACGAGCACCCCGTCATTTTTACATGGGAGTCCCCCACTTGGGGTTAAATCACAGCAATGTCTGTCTTTTAAATAAATGTTAATGCAAAGTGAGACAAGGCTGGTTTATTTCGATGTTCAAATTACATGCATGTGCATGTAGCAACACTCTTGAGGCTGCGTTTTTTTGGCAGAATCTGAATTTGGATACATGTATGTGATCTCTGATCATATGGATTCTTCATGAGCAAAAAAAAAAAAAAAAAATCCTAAAAGAGATCACGTACATGTAACGTAAAAAAACTGTTGGCATGCAAATGAACCTATTGACTGGCTTGTGTTTATCAGTCTTCTTTAACAAATAATTTTTGAAATATGCGATATAACCTTACCTGAATTGCCCTTAAAATCCGGATTTACATTATTTTGATCTGAAAAATCTCACCCCGAGTGTGGATTCAATGGATTCATGACTCATTTTTGGATTTTAGAAAAAAAAAATGCAAAATCATTTTTTGGATTCAAGAATCCGGATTTAGATTTTCCCAAAAAATCGCAGCCTGAGAGTGAAGAGGTTACGTTACATCTCCAATAAAATTTACAATACTTGACTTGAAATTTTACTTTTTAACTCAACTTTATTGGTATTAGTACCTTGTACAATTAATTTTAAACAAAACTGGACCATTATTTTGGGGTTTCAACTGATTTAAATACAGCTTATGGCTTTAAGGCTTGTAACTTGTGACAGCCCCTTAAAGTTCTCAACTCAAAGGTGTTTAGTTCGGAGAATTGAGGATCAAATTGCGCTATTCAAGTTTCGAGTGATTGTCAAATTACATTTAGACTGCAAAAAAGTCGTATTTTTTGCGTTGGTCATACGAATGCGCGCGGTCTTTGAACGAAAGGTCTGGAACGAGTGTGAATATGGAGAGTGGGACTGGGGAGAGACGCCTCACACGCCCGTGGGAGGCTCGCGCGCTTCGCGCGTGGGTATCCACGCTTCAGACGCTTTTGGCGCTTCGTGCATTTGCGAGCGAGCCAGCGGAAAAAAACGACTGTTTTGCAGTCTAAATTACATTTTGATTAGTAAATGTAAGAATTGTAGGACTCTTTTCGTTGGGAAAGAACCTCTTGACCGCGACGTTTCTTTCAAAAATCTTTCATTTTTGCAAGGGAAAAAATATTTTTCCTGTGAAAGCTGCAGCCTGCCAGGGATGTAGCTAAGATATCCAACAGGTGGACTTTTGTTCATCAAAGGCAGAAAATTTTGTTAAAAAAAAAGAGGAAGAGTCAAGCAGACACAGTTTTCCAGGCAGAAAAAAATCAAGAAAACTCGGTCTTCGGGCGGTTATTTTTTCCGCCTTCTGCCTATTATCTACATCCCTGCCTGTATTAGGTAAACATTGATTCAGAAACATTTTACCAACCTTCTTTATGATGGTTGTGCCTTGCTAACACAGTGAGGAGCTCTAGTTCAGATACTTTGCTGATGGCGAGTGATGCAGGTGTGCTCATCATAAGATCAATCAGAGGCAACAAAATATATCCTTGAACCTGCTCATTTGCATAGTAACCTGCCAAAAAAATGGCAATGATAATAAGACTACTAAAGTGATGAGGTCACAAAAACTAAATTTGTGAAATTATGGGTCTTGATTAGATATTTGGATGCCTGCTTGCCAAAAATCAGCATCTTATTGCAATTTGGGGTGAGATAACGGCACCTTTATGCTCTGATGACTCACACTCTGATGACGTTAGGAACAGAGGCAAAATTAGTATGGTTTGTATGGATCGGTCATAAGAACATAACAGTGACAACATCTCACCCCCAAATTGCAATAAAATGCTGATTTTTGGCAAGCAGGCATTTCTCATCATGCCCTTTCTGAATACCTAATCAAATCCCATAATTTCACAAATTTAAGTTTATGTGACATCACATTCTTCATACATAGCTAGTTAGTAGTACAGTGTATCCTGGTCCCAGAAATTTTCTTTCTTTGTTCTCCTTAAACAAGACTAATTTTTGTTGCTGCTGCTTCACAGATCAAGTTATATGAACAACTAGTGCAAATGCCCTATAAAATGCTCTTAAAGAGCATATGACACAAAATTTTTTTCTTCGGTTTCTTGTAGTTCAATATGTATAAAAAACGATTTCACGCTTTTACAGTGCTTGAATTTTCTAAAAAGCCTTTTTTTCGCGCTTTTCAGCCTAAAAAGTGTCCCGGAGACTGGGATCTAGTTTAGCCCACGCGACGCAATTATGACGTCAGTACGTGTACATCGGCCATGTGAGTTCTATAACAAATGTTGACCTCAAATCCTCAATGTTGAGCGATTTGAAGGATTCGTCGACGTAGGAATTGACTGAAGGCTCTCTCTCCCCCTCCCCCTCCCCCTCCCCCCCCCTCCCCCCTCACTAAATTGACACAACTATTATAAAAAATATACAGATTTAGGCAAGGTACACTAATTTTAATAGGAAAGAGAATTGTTTGAAATCCCTATACTAATGGAAGTATCTTCTGAACCAGAATATTTTCTGCAGACAAATGAAGGAAATAATTCTGAAAAGCACCTTGTTTAGTCTAATTAAATGTGGCAGTGTATACTGTTTTGTCATACTATATTTAAGAAGGTTTTCGATTTATATAATGAGTATAAACAAGATGCATGCTCTTTCGGTTTTTTATTATTTTTTACTCTGAACCAGACTCAACATGATTAAACCAGATCTAGAAAGAATCCTCATAATTCAACACCGCACCTTCGCTAAAATTATCTCATTTCCAAGCGGGCTTCTTCGTTTGTGGATGCTACGTGAGATAGCGATCAAAGTGTGCATGCCAAGTCGCCGCGAGTCGAGCTATAAAGAAGCAGTGTGGCATGTGGTTGCTCTCGGATTCGAAGAAGTCTGTACGGTTTTGTTGGAGAAATCGAACTCAGTTTACTATACCTGTCGGATAGGAAGAAAAGTAATGCACTGTTTGGTCCGTAGTTATGAATTGCTAGAGCAAATTGTCTTTTTAGGCGCTCAAGCCAAGCATTTTTTTCCAGTCTTTCTAACTTTCCTCTCTTTCCGCCATGTTTGTTTTTAATGTGGTGTACACGTTTTTACGTCACAGGGCATGTCACGTGACCTTTTGGCCGCGCGATGGCGGGGACACTTTTTAGGCTAAAAGCGCGTATTTTGAAGGCGAAAAAAAGGGCTTTTTCGAAATTTCGAACACTTTAAAAGCTTGTAGTCGTTTTTTATACATATTAAACTACAAGAAACAGAAGAAAAACATTTCGTGTCATATGCTCTTTAAAAACACTTTTATTAGTTTACAAACAGTCCTAAGTCTTCAGCATGTTAAGGGGCCCATAGCAGCTGCTGGAAGTACTGTATTTTCTTGATCAAATTTCTGGCCTTGAATAAATACCAGGTTCAAAGAAACCCTGGATCAAGTTTTAAATAAACGCTTCCGGCATTTATTCAAGTTACGTTTAGTTTTGTTCATTTGAGGCCTGGCATTTGTTTAAACTCGGCATTACATGTACGTAACTGATTGCTATCAATGAAAGAGTGTACTTTCAGGGGAAATAAACTGCCAGCGGCCATTAATTCCATTTTACTGTATGTTCAGTATACTTTGCTTTAATACAATTTGTTATTAATGGTTACACTACAGAGAAGCGTAACAAATAGCCATGACAATACATTGTAGTTACTGCAGTGCAGTCTCTATTATATAACATAATTATACAGTTGTAATACGTGTACTATATTAATAATTATGGAGTATAATAAATTTATACCTGCCAACATTTTCCGAGTGATAGGCGCGAGAATTTTTTCACAGGATTGCCAGGATTTCCGAAGACGACCCGACCAATTTCGAGGAAAACCCGATCTATTCCGAAGATGTCCAAAGAAGTTCCGAAGAATTCGGAAATTTCCATGTAACGTTCAGAACGATAAAAACCGACAAAAAAGTGCCATATTTTCATGAACCTAACTACATTTTTAACTAGATCATGTGATCAGTTAAGGCTCATAGCTCAAATAGGCGTGAGTAGGCGTAAGATCAGAGTTTTGGACTCGCAGGCGTGAGACTCACGCCTAGTAAGGCGTGAGACTTGGCAGGTCTATAAATTATTGACTAACACCAGCTGGCCTTACATGTACCTGCTTCAAAATCAGGAATGCATGAAAATATAAGGATGAATGACCCAGACATGTAAGAGTAAGTCATACAACCAATATTAAGATTCTCACCTAAATTGAGTGCAGTATCCAACTCCTCCGCATCAAATCCCTGCAGAAAAGCCACTGCTGTTCCTTCATCTCTCTTCTTGTATCCAGCGAATCCCCACAGCTCACCAGTTTTAAAATTGTAATCCTCAAGCCCAACATCTTTGAGACTTAATTTGGCCTTATCTGAGTTACAAGTAAACAGGTTACAATATGATGTATTTTTTTAGCTATAATACAAAGGAAATGGACAAAACTAAGCTTTCTTTTCATTCGGGGTCAAATAAATCGACCTTTGGTTTCGGGCATACTCAGAAAGCAAAATTCCCCATTCTTTTTCGTTCTTATTCCATTTTATTCCCCTCGTTGCTGGCCTTTCACTAGACTTTATTTATGAAGTAAAAGTTTCCCAGAAAACGCTGAAGAAGGTGAAATGTTTTAACAAGAAGTGGCAAGTGGTAGGAAGACCAGATTTTCATTCGATTTTGCTAGTCATACCTGATAGGTTTTTTCGCGTGTAAATCTGGCGCAATTCACAATTAGAGCCCTCTCATTTGGGCACTTTTTGAAAGATTTCTTCCTTCTGCTTGAGTTAGGACTACAAAAGACATCTTTTATCATAAAAAGGGATGATGTCACAAATGGTAGAAGGACCGCGGTTCCGTCACGGCCCGTTTTCGCCATTGTAGGAGTGAATGGGTTAACTTACCTGTCAAGTAATAGTTTGCCTCTCCTCTTACAGCCAGAAACACCAAAGCCCCCACAGGTATCATGTCAATAAACTCAACAAGACGTTCACTAGCTTCCTTGTCATGCCCAGTGTCAAATGATGCCACCTCAGTTGCTTGGAAAGTCATGAGATCCATCACCACAATATTAATACCTGGTTTGTTTGGACTGTGCTCCTTGCCGTCAATAGAAATGCTTGCACAATCACCGGCTTTGTAACCAAATGATTTGACAGCCACAGGGACTATTGTGTCTAGAATATATAATAATACATTCAAAATGGTCATGACAGTAGCAAACAAGTAACGATTTTTGATTTTTAATAAAAAGGTGACATTTGTTAATTTTGCAAGACATGTTTTAACAGACAGTCTTTATCGTCAGTTACAATGGATTTGAGAACAACAATTTAGACGATAAGAATTTCAAATTTATTGTAACTGATGATGGTTATCAGTTGAAAGTTGAAAAAACTTCACTCTCTTTTTAAAATAATATTTAGAATTTGTTGTTTAATACTGAAATATCAACAGCTACATATCAAAGTCAACCCAACTGGCTCACACATGATTCAGGTCACATTTTAGAATAACATTGGTCCACAGTCTCAAAAGTTTAAAACTATTACAGCAAACTTTTATTTTGGTGATAATTAAGGTACATGGCAGTGATGTACAATACACTGTAAGATGGTGAATTTTGAGCTAGAAAGAAATGTCAGTCAGTGTTCATACATATGCAGGGCTCGACCATGCGGTGGTCAACTCGCCAAATACCACTGGATTTTCAGTTTTGGCTAGTGAAATTCCCTTAGTTACTAGCCATGTTGACTACCAAAAGTATAGAGGCAAATTTTTTTGTCAACTGCAAAGGATAAATTTAGTGCTGACACAATTGAAGGGCCGAGAGCATGTCCAGCCTAGTTGTTCTGAGTAAGTTATGTTTTGCTTTAAATATTATGTAGGTCCTTTTATGAAACAGTTTATAATTACTAAGGTTTTCCCCAAAAAAATTGGTAACACCTTAAAGAGTAGTGAAATGGCAAAAGGAAGATTTGGTTTATTAGAGTTGAAATGTACAATGTTCCAATTATAATCTCTTGGTTTCATTCAGTTGGATGCACATAAGATTTGGATGCACACAAGAGATTTGCTAATACAAACTTTTGAAGTATAGGACAATATTGCATGGTGTTTAGAATTACCAATAATATTACTGTAGTCTGAACACTGTTCCATGTTTTCAAAGAGAAATTTATGAATGCAGTCATGCTCTGCTGGTGTGTCCACTACATGTAGCAGTTTTACTTGACGTGACATGAGAACACCATTATTCTGATAATTAGTTTAGAAATGAAACTTAAAAAAGCAAAATATTGCCATGTAAGGAGTGGTGAGCTATGTGCGTGCTCTATAATTTCCAGCCGTGCATCTATTGAAAATCAAATAATTAACACTCCAATCAAATGGTGCATATTCTTCAGCTATATTCTAATTACACAATACCAGCCATTTGTGTGTATGCAGTAGGGATCATCAGGAATTTAATTTGTTTTATGTTCTGTAATCCTGTTGTTTTATTACTGCATTTCCACAATCCTAATTTTCTGATCAATTAATTTTCTTTTGCAGAAACTTGCTTCAACTGTGGAGGAGCAGGCCACCTCCAGTGGCAATGCCCCTCTCCTCCTACCACAACAAAAAGTGGAAGAAGAGAGAGGGGTGGCCACCAGAGTGGGGGATTTTTTTTTTAAATGTTTACAATTAAATTTCTTTTACAGCGGTATCCAATAACACGTGACCCACCACCTTCAACACAGTTGGATAAAGCCGAGTTTTAGTGGATGTCAATCCAAAAAAAGCTGTTAACATTATTTTAGATTCTTGACAGGATTTCAAGAAAGCAGAGTTTAAAATCAACAATTTACCCTGCCGAGAGAATGTAAAATTTTTCCAAACTTAATTTCCAAGCCAGTTAAGACAAAAAGAAAACCATATTTTTAGAATAAAACTTGCAAATTTCACCGCATGTGATAATTTGCAACCCAGTGATGCATGATGAATATCAGGCAGATCAAAATCATAAAGCCGTGGCTGCGAGAAGCGCCAGTGAGTTTTTTATCATGTTGAATGAAATGATTATTCCCTTTAAATTGTAATTGACTTTGAAATTTGTTTTAAAATGTTTACTATTTCTTTTTGGAAAAATTGTTTGAAATCCAGTTAGAATTAAAAAAAAACAATGTTAATGGCTTCCTTTGATTGACGTCCACCAAACTCAAGTTTGACCTTTAGGGATAAAAGTGATGGGCTGCATGTTAATGGTAAGCGCTGTAACTTCTACAATTCAGCTTATAGTTGTTTTCTGGAGAAAAATAAAGTTACATTCTGTATTTTTTTGAAATACGGCACAGCTTGTAAAAATATCCCGTGATACTACACACAAAACCAGGATAATAAGATATAACTATTCCATTACACTTATACCCAAATGTACTAAAACTGAAAACCTAGCAAATGTGAGTAAAATGTTTTCCGCTTCATTCATTCCTCAACCAGCAGAAAACCTTGCTTACAAGTTGTGCTGTATTTTGATCAGTGTGTTTTGAAGTTCTCACAATATTTTTCTTATTCAATAAAGTGTACAAGAATATTAATCGAGTCATTTCCTGTTTTGTTGTGATATTGATTGAATTGTCAGATGTCATTTTGTGATATTTCATCTTGGTCTTTGGCTGATCAGCAAATACCCGTTTTTTTTTTTTTTTTGCTGATTGGCTGAATCACACACAGTTGTTTGAAAAATAGTCATGTCTTGTTGTCATTTAGGTGCCAAATAAGCATTCAAATTATAAATTTTATTTGTGCATGATGGTCAGGGGTGTAGCTAAGAAAACACCTAGCAGGCTCATTAACAAGTTCAGCCAGTTTTTCTGTCTTGTGCACCTTCAAAATCTCCCAAAGTCTTTGTTTTCTAGTGACATTTCAGCCGGTGATAAGTTTTCTTTCAGATGGTAAAATTAGCTGGTAGCCGGCTCTTAGCTACATCTCTGGATGGTGCAATTTTTGAAAAATAATAAATGCTTTAGGTCTCAACATTACTGATTGAATAATTTATTGCAATTACCAATTGTTGACATTCAAGCTACTCAGTATTGTAATTGTTTGTATACATTAGATGTTATTTAACTACGGCTGTAGTTTGTTCATTACATATTTGAAAAACATTTTTCAAGTTTTTTTCAAGCTTAACATGGAGAAAGCGAAAGGGTTGGGGGTTATTTGGCTACATGCCTCAATACAGTACACAAACAGTACACTGTAGCTCCAAAAAAGTGTTTTATGGATGAAAGCTTAGCACATGATAGACAGAGCATGTACACATGTTAAGAGGGTAAAACATTTTTTTACATTATTTTTGCAGAAAATCTACCTAACTGGAGACCCTGTGTATGACATTGAATTAAATGGAACAACATTTGCATCAAACTAAATGAAACGATCAAGATTGATTTTGTTTGGTCATTGAACAGAGTCGAACACAAACTTTTATTCTGAGTTTGACTTATGAATGAAATCAAATGCCACTGTTTGATCTTGTGCAGAAATCAAACTTTGAGCTAAAATCTATAATGAAGAGAGACTAGTCCAGTGAACATTTGCTATGATTCAAGATGTCTAATGCAATAAATTTATTGTCTTGTAGTCAAGAGGATTCAACAATTGGAACGACAAAATCAATTGATGATTCAACTTGCAGATGGTCTGTAAACAGGTGAAATCTTTCGCGGACTCACTGCGCCTTTCAATAACATTTATACTCTGAAGTTAAAAACTCCACCAACGGTTTTGTTTTTCCTTGCTATCAATCACCAGGTCACTGCATTTAACTGTGTGTGCTGTGATCTGTGGATTTCAATCCACTTTGTTGTTTTTTTATTTTTCATGGTTCATTGATTATCTACAAAAAATACATGTCACTTGGATTAAATGCAGTAAAAAATGCAGATGATCAGTTTGGATTAAGAGTTTGCGTCTTACTGAAAGATGCAGTAATGAGCCGTCAACAATTGGAATACAAAACTAAAGGTAAAAAAAGTCATGCTCTTGACACACTGCATGATACACATTTTTTTTTGTCAAGTTCAATTTTGCTCAATGACCAGAAAAAATCAAACTTAATGGAATAGCCCTTTTTGAGGTTAACCTTGCTCATCTGCATTAGAATAAAAGTCAACGTGGTTGCAAAGCAATTTTTAGGCAGAAACTACAAAATTGTCCGAAATTGCCTCGCAACCATGTTGACTTTTATTGTAATGCAAATGAGAGAGGTTAACTGCAAAAAGGGCCATTACGGTTCACCTGTTTCATTTGTATTACAATGAAAGGCAACATGGTTGCGAGGCAATTTGGGGCAGAATACTACAAAATTGCCTGAAATTGCTTCGCAACCATGTTGACTTTTATTGTAATGCAAATGAAAGAGGTTAACTGCAAACAGGGCTATTGCTTTTAATTTATTAATTGATTGAGTTTGAAAGCAGAATACATGATGTGATGCAACAGCTTTAGGATATGCAACAAGAAAAAGGTTTCAACTTGACATCAAAAGACTACAAAAGAGTTTTCTTTGAACCCCTTCTCAAGAACACAAAGCAGTCAAGTTCTTTTGTAAGTGCTACATCGTAGCAGTCCATAATAAATAAAATGTTGACTCCTCAGTGAACTTCTTGAAATTCACCAATTTGAAAGTATAATATTGTGTCCCTCCATGTTATCTGTAGTAAAGAAAATGAACATTAGAATATATGAATATTAACTTAAGGTGAGATAAGAAATTAAGGGTATAATGATACATTCCCCCCTCACCCCTGATGGCATTTATTTATTGCAAGGTGCTATAAATATTGTGTGAGCACTCAGTCTTGTCTGAGGGTGGGTTAATTTTTTTTTGTGGGGGTGGGGGGGGGATTAATAAAGTGGGCTAGGGAGTGGCATTATTTTATGTCCAATAATACAGTGCACATATTGTGTATTGTATTGTGTCAAAGCTGACTCTGAATTTTTAAAAAGGCTTTCTAGTAAAAGAAAGAAAGAATTAAAAGTCTAACATCGGAAGTTTTTTTTACCTTAAAAAGGCAATAACTTTGAATGAAAGTTGAAATCACAAAGAGGTTTTGACTGATCACTGAGTTGAAATTTAACTAGGTAGTAATTTTGTCTTTATCTTGAGGAGAAAACTGGACATTAAACTTTGTTTTATGCAAAATTCAACTAATTAAGTTGCTTTCATCATAGCTGGAAATTGCAATCCATTTAATAATATCAAAATAAATTAATGTCCAAGATATGAAGGTTTTCAAAGTAACACATGTTCCTCTTCCAAAAATTTGCTTAATGAATTTACATGTATTAATGGTACAGTGTATCTTTCCGGCGTGACCTTAATGTAACCTAATAAGCATTGTTTTAGTTCTATCAGCTTACCTTTACACTGTATGTCCATTGATAGCAAGACAACAATAAGAATTGAATAAAGAACATGGCAATTGTATTCATCTTTGTGATCTGTGTTAAAAAAGAAAATTATATTCTGAATTTATAATTCATGTAAAAGGGTCAGGTGGGAAATTATATGTGGAATGTATTTTGTTTGCGCTCATATGGGATGGACTTGACCAAGCACAATGGGTTATGCAGTTTTAAAGAGCAAAAGCTGTTCTTGCCCTGCTTGAATAAATTGACTTGCTATTGATTAACCTTATATTGTTATCCCCACCAACATTCTTGTTTACTGTCATGGCATATCAAAAATAACAAAATAAGGTCAATTTATGCACTTAGAAAATCACTTATTTATTCAACTAGCTGGTAATCAGTGTTTTTAAATGACATCTTACCTGAACTACTCCACACTGATAGCAAGTGCATGATACGAAACAAATTCATTTTTGTGATCTGTAGTCAAAGAAATTGCAAATTAGTAGTTACTAAATGGAATGGATGGATATGGGAAACTTTTTTTAACTCTCAAGGCTGTCATTAGTGTGCATGAACCCAACAACTGGCTATATATCAAACCATCACTTAGTCTAGATTACATATGCATGGCTCATGCTGTCTGGTAATTTCTCTTAATATACTGTACCATAAAATTAAGGAAACATTGAAGTACTCTCTTTATTTTCATGCGGGTACCAAGGTCATACTGTACAATTACATGACTTGACCACTATCATTGCTGATATCTTTATATCTATAGATGATATTTTTTTTTTGGTGAACTGATTCACTAGTTCGAGCAGTGTTTGAAAGTCACATGAAGACATTCAGCTTAAAGCAATTTTCTTTTATAAAGAAAAACGAGGGCAGGATTTTTTTAAAAATTTTATGGTACATATTTGCCCAGCATATCAGAGCCATTTTTGCTAGCTGCCATCTGCTTAACAACATCAACCATAGAGCTGGCATCTGCTAACAATGTACTCATGGCCATCTGCTCATTCTTTTTTGTGGAGAAGAGCTGGCACAGTCAAACTATTAGACAAGTATCATTTTTGCTAGCTGTCATCTGTTCAAGAACATCAATCATAGAGCTGGCATCTACTAACAATTTACTGATGGTCATCTGTTCGTTATTTTTTTGTGAAAAAGAGCTGGCACAGTCAAACTATTAGTAACATTATATGGTATGAAACTGATTTGAAAGTGATGTTAAGTGGATTTTTTTAAAATGATATGATTTTTAACTATCCTTGGGGGAGAATCTCGGGTTTCAATTTACGCACCTTTTTAAAATAGTCAACCCCTGCAACCAGGACTCGAGACTTAGCGGATTTTGGCTTTCACTGATAGCCATTCTGGTTTACTGAAAATGGTACTGCACCGGACGGAAATGAAACTGAAAAAAATTACTTCATATCAATTGCAACTTAAGCAAATTGAGAGAACAGAAACTATCACATAGACTGTAAACGGCATCATATTACAGAACGATACGAACAATTTTTCCTTTCTGTTTCGAAAGCAACAAAGGAAAGAATCAAACTGCTTTGCGCTGTTGATTTATCATGCATGAAATCAAGCGGAACTTCCAGGCATCACGTTCATTTAGCATGAATAATGAGGTCAAAAGGTCATGCACATACACGTTTTTCCAAAAAGAAAGTATCTTTCTTGTTCGAAAGTCTGAATGATTTTGAAATTAATTTGGTTTTTATATTTACAAATTCAAAATAAGTTAAAACGGATTAAAATATGTTCAAATCGGTTGAAAAAAGAAAATCAATAGGAGTACTAAATGTCTCGGATATTTTTTCCCCCTTTTTTAACTGTCACTGTAACTACCCCCCCCCCCCCCCCCCCCCCCCCCCCCCCCCTTACAAGTCTGGACAGTGAAAATTCATTTTGGCTAGTTAAATCAAACCTGTCACTAGCCACTTACGACTCATAGGCTAAAAATTTAGTCTCGAACCCTGCAAACTCTGTCTTTTAGCTGTATGAAGTGGTACAAGGCTGGAACTCTTGAACACAGAGATTTTATGGTATTCAAGAGGAATTATTTATTTATTTTTTAGGATCTTTTTAAAGAAATTAACCACCGGTAGGCCATGGCCTACCCCATGACCTATACCCCATGGCCTACCCCACGTTTTGTCCCTACCCCACACTGAGGGACATGCAGCAGGGAGTGTAGCGGGGACATGTAGCAGGGAAAAATTCAGAGTGCTTGCAACACCAATTTTGGGGACATTTTGTCCCCGCGACGTGTCCCATGAAGTTGGACAAGTTGAACTCAGTGCGACATGTCGCGGGGACAAAATGTCCCCAAAATTGGTGTTGCACAATTATGAAAGTATCAGTTCACCCGAGGGGACGTGTCGCTGCAACATGTCCCTGAGACGTGCCCTCACAACATTTTCATGTGTGTGCAAGCGCTATGATTTTGTCCCTGCTACATGTCTCCGCCACACCTCCCTGCTACATGTCCCTCAGTGTGTACTACACAAATTTGTCGCTGTTACATGTTGCTGCGACATGTCCCTGCTACATGACCCCTCGTGTCTGACCACCTTTATGGAATTATGATCTATTTCAGTGATTGTACTGGAGGAGTGTTACCTTGAAGAAGATAATCAGTATTGTTTCGCCAGTTGTCTTGGCATATAATGTGCTGTCAAACAACTCCTTCGCATCCACCATTTTGAAATTATACTCTAGCATAAGTTAGATTAATTATCATTATTTTTATTTGCACTATTGTTTATATTTTGCACCTTGCACTGAAACCTGCTGTTTGTCCATTACGATTTTGCAAGTAAATCCCGTAGATATAGACAAATTCAAGAGTGCTGCACATGTGCTTGGCCAATTCAGGACTATTTTCTTAAAAACTCTATTAACATTTTTTTCTTAAAGGTAGGAAAACTTGATATATAGGTAATTAATGCTGGTAGAGAATTATAAATTTTAGGACCTTGGTAGAGAAATATGTAAATTGGAGCCAACAATTAATTGAAGGGCCGAGAGCATAACCGTAGTTCACTGTCACATGCCAAAAATGGACAAATCTGAGTGAGAAAAAACTAAAAAAGGCGTAAAAATCCACATAGGTCGGTTATGCTCTCGGCCCTTCAATTGTGATAATAAAACATAAATTTGACTATTTGACATGAATTGAATTGAAAAAAAATTCATAATGAGTACATTATTTTGAAATCAAGCAATTTTCGAGGATATTTTTATTTGAGAGTGATTTCTTAACTGTGTTTAATGCCTGTAAGTTATATAATACTGATTGTAACACGTGTACACTTAATTAGCATGTTTCCCTGGCATTTCTACGACAATCAAAACATCGACAAACGCACTTAATAAATAAAACAGAGTCACACTACAAAATAAAATTGAATTTACTCAATTAATGTACCTTGTTGGCCTTTTCTATCTGCTTCAGGCTGCTCCTCCGCACAGTTCCTTCTTATTTCGTGCTGCCGTTCTTGGTCTCGCTCACACTGTTCTTCAGTTCTTCTCATTCCTCGAAGCCGTTCTAACGCTAATTGACGCTGTTGTTCGGTTCTCTTTCTCCTCCTTTCCCTTTGTCGTTCTCGGTTTCTTTCTAGCTCTGCTTGACGCTGTTCGTTCGTTCTTTTTTTCCTCCGTTCCTGTCGTTTTCGGTCTTTTTCTCTCTTCTTTCGTCTCTGCTCTTCTGTCATGTTTCTCCCAACCATCATATATAACCTAATTATTCAAAATTTAAGCCTTTTTAAATGCACGCCAAAAGTGAACAAGAGCGAAAGCACAAATAAATTCAAAAGAGTTTAGCTGTTAACAAATGCTTCGACGATCTACTAGCTTGAATTTAAGACAAAATCAGGTTCAAAAGTAAGCACTTAGCTCTATATTCCTCCAAAAACGCTTGACTAGCAGAGTCACGAAGCCTGAAATGCGGTCTTGACCACTGTCTGAGAAATGTGAAACCTGTCTTGAGTTGCAAACCGCGAAAAAATGCAGGGTAAAACGATTTTGCAAATAGTTTCCTCGATCCGCTAATAAATACAGAAGTAAATACTAGCTGACGCAACATAAATTGCTAAGATCCCGGATGTTGTGTGGCGTCATACGCGCATGCGCGCTAGCCTTGCGCGACACATCCGCGACACACATCTCCGACACACAAGTTTTTGTTGCAGACAGCGCCCGCGAAACATTCCGCTAGCCATGACCATGAAAAATGAGGGCATAGGTTCTATGAGTATGGGGCTCCGCAGCCGGGCCTTCGGCCCGGCTAGTGCTCCGCTACTATATATAGTTAGGCTTAGCCTAACAGCGGCGCCCTCTGAAGACCCTCTGAACAAGCTTAACTAAGATGAAACTTAACTAATAGGTGAAAGGTCGGAAGCACAAGAATTAAGATTAATATTGACGACCGGGCTATTTTTCAATTTTAGCAATTCTCAAAAACAGTATTACCCGACCGTCTGCACAGTACATAGTTCACAAAAACAACTTTTTCTCCGTCTAGAATAACTATTACGACTACTGTTAAAAAATACAGTTGTTGCTTGTCAAAAAATGCCTGAGAAACTGATTTGGAAATCAAAATTGCCAAAAATACACAAACATATTTGCATACGGCCACGCAAGTGAAGTTAGAACTATAATAAAATTCAAGTCTTGTTTTGTTTACATAAAATCGCTTTTCAACCTATGTAATGAATGAACAAACACATAAAAATAAACAACACAATCTTCTTTCGAAAAATTTTATTCAAATCTCCATTAGTTTATGTTGAAAAGCAAAACGCAAAACGCGCATCGAGGCCGAGCCGTGTCTTCGATGAAATTTAAGAAATTAATACAACTGAATTTAAGCTACACGTTTAAAAACAATTCTCCAAAACTAACGAGAACACATTAACAAAAAGTCAATCACAGATTGATATCAAGATAAATTCCCATCGAAAAATGTAATTTGTTTTACCTTTAAGTCCCTCCGGCGACTACTGTGCTTGGAAATTCTTTAAATCTCCGCTTTGGTGCTGAAATCCGTAAAACGAACCCATCTCTCGCATTGCTAAAAACGTATATAGTTCCTCAAAGCAAGATTTTATCCCTGAAAGCTCTTCTTTTTCCACTAAAGCGGCTTCTGAGTATCCCTTAATTAGCATCCCTGTCTTGAGTAGCAAACCACGAAAAAATGCAGGAAAATAACGACTTTAATATAAAACCGTTTTCTCCGCTCAGTAAACACAGCAAAACATCAAAGTGTTTTCCCAGCTGACGTGACATTCGGCCATGTAACCACGCGAAAAAAAAGCCTCGCTTTGGTTTCAACATGACGTCGTACGCGCATGTTTTGCGACGTCATACGCGCCCGCGAGCTAGTCCTCCGCTAAGATCCCGATGTTGTGTGGCGTCATACGCGCATGCGCGGTAGCCTTGCGCGACACACATGTTTTTGTTGCAGACACACATGTTTTTGTTGCAGACA
Source organism: Dendrophyllia cribrosa (assembly GCA_024195265.1). Lineage (NCBI taxonomy): Eukaryota > Metazoa > Cnidaria > Anthozoa > Scleractinia > Dendrophylliidae > Dendrophyllia > Dendrophyllia cribrosa. The sequence continues at coordinate 21,166,131 of JAJLRJ010000013.1, forward strand.
GCGCCCGCGAAACATTCCGCTAGCCATGACCATGAAAAATGAGGGCATAGGTTCTATGAGTATGGGGCTCCGCAGCCGGGCCTTCGGCCCGGCTAGGCTCCGCTATGAAAGTAATAAAGTTGAAGTTAAAGTTGACCATGCATGCACGAGTGATTGCGAAAGACGGATTAATAAATCAATCAAGTGTCCATGAAAATCAACATTCTTTTTGTCAACATGTTTTATATATTAGGGCCTGGTCGCACTACAGTCAAAAACAAAAATTAGCCCGCGTGCAAAAATCGTAGAAAACAAAAGAAACCGCTTCGGTGGGACACGCTTTTTGTGGAATGTTTTTGTTTTTATGTCATTTTGCACGGGCTAATTTTTGTTTTTGACTGTAGTGCGACCTGGGGCTTAGGCCAAAATCGCACTTGGGACAATTTTGTACATTTTTATCGAATTTCAATTTATTTAAGTGTCTGACTTGGCAAAGACAAGTGCGACCTACACTTTTCAGAGAAACGAACTGGGCAGACAAATAAAACTTAACCCTATTCGGCCTTGGCTTTTTTTGAGTTCCTGAGCCTGGGGGGGGGGGGGGCACATTGTGCCCCCCCTTCGTAACTTCAAGAACATTGAGGCTATGACAATGAAACCAAGAGGGTACATAGTACGTCCAAAACAGTCTCCTTTGAGGTCTGCACAATGGAACGATGACGTCATATGACGTAGTTATTAGGTAATTAGTTATACGGCCGCCATCTTGGATCCGCCATCTTGGATTTCTGAACTTTCTTAAAACCTCTTAAAAACCGTCCAAATTGACGCAAAATTAATCAAAACCAATAAATAAACGCTAAATGACGTAAAAATACAAACGTTATACCAATAAACATTGTTTTTCTTCATTCAAAGGTATAAATATGCAAATTTCCAAAAACATGGCTGTCAAAATCTTGTTGCCATGGAAACGTCAAGTCACGTGATCGAAAAATTGTCATATGAAATTGTTGCCAGATAAATTTTAGGAAAAGTCACAAAGTTTGATGGGGTTTGAATACATATTAAAGAAGTTATGAATGTTGAAAGTTAGCGCGGGCACTTTGTGCACCCCCCCCCCCCCCCCCCCCAGGCCGAATAGCGTTAAAAAACACCGCCGCCCGCTGATTGGTCCACGTTGCACGTGCAATTCGTTCGTCATTATAACGGAAAATCACCGCAAAGACAAGTGCGACCTACTTTTGCCAAGTCGATAAAGTTTCGGCAAAACAGCCGAATTTTCAAAGGAGCCGAAGTCCTGCCTCCTGGCAGGACAACACGCTTGTCCGATACATTCCAACGCACCCGCGAATCCAGATAACAATGCCTTCTTGATTAATCATTGTGCTCATCCTTGAGAAAAACAAATCAATATGCAGCACGTTTCTTTTTATTCAAATTTATCACGGCAAATCGCAATGCGCAAAAACAATTTTATCACTAAAAGTAGAAAAACCCTTGAAAAGGCTTAGAAATAAAAAAAATACTTTGCGTTATTTTTCAATCGAATCATGTTTAGCGGTGTTCAATGACGGTGTTCAATGACAAGCCAGTTTCATACTGCATAAAATACATACTAATGAGATTTAAAGCCACGTGCGCTTTGAAAAGGCTTGATGCTCAGATTGAAAGTCGAAGTACTCCACACCTTTAAAATTGTTTCCATACCGTAATGTGCAATTTTCGTATTGTCTTACAAATTTTAGCTCCGAAATTGACAAGTTGTCTCGGACAATTTTGTATATACCAATTTCTGTCCAAATTGTCGCGGACAATTCAAAAGTTGTCCGCAAGTGCGATTTGGGCCTTAGTATGATTTCATATAACGAAAAATTTGATGCGAATTTGAACGAGAATAGAGGTTTTGCACGGCAGCCATGTTGCATGGCAGGAACAATGAAAATGTTTTGCATTAGAAAGAACATTCTTTCCCATAGAGAAAAGAATCTATTGTTCCTGCCATGCAACATGGCTGCCGTGCAAAACCTCTATACGCAAATTGCTGAAATTAACATATACCACTAATCCGTGCAATCATGGACTTTATCCTAAAACCACATGTTAAGTTGTGTTTCGTAAAACCAGTTTATTTGAAACCGTTTAGCAATATATCACACATGCAGCCGGTCAAAGGGACGAGCGAAACTAATGGGCCATTTCGTTGTTTTTGTGTCTTGAAATGCACCCTACATAGTACGTTATAGTCTATGTGGTACATAGTTATGGTTGATATCACAGATTCAAATTAAATGCAAGATGTTGACATGTTGCAAATTCTCGTACTGAAGAGAGAGTCAAAAGCCGAGTTTGCTTTTTGGCATGGGTGTCACTTTGAAAAATGTTATATCGTGAACATTTAAATGCCGATTTCGCTAAAATTTAACAGAGATATTGGCGAATAATGGAAGTGTGCAAGGATTGTTTTTTATCGAAGGGATCGCACATTGCGGCAATGCTGTAAGCCACTAAAGTTATTTTTTTAAACGTCGTTTTGTGTCCACGTCTGCGCCTCGAGAAAAACACAAAGCAAATTGATTTCACCATTCACTGATCCGTCAGAACGTCTATTGTGTCATATCTGACTCCGATTTTTTTATTTCAACTTTAATTAAAAGTTATTAGCTTTTAAAGGAGTAAAATTGTCCATATTAGAATTTGAAGCCTATCTTCCCTTTGAAAGCCTATTTAAAACTTTTGAGTCAGATATGACAATCTTCAATACACCTAGTTTACCTCCCTGCAGTGTCAACTCATGAAATTCTCTACCCGCGCTGAATTCTTGGACACAAAATTGCTTGTTTTTACGCTTCCGAAGGCTTCCCGAGCAAACACGAATGCAAAAAAATAAAAATTTATGGTAGCTTTGCTAATTTTAATCCACGGGCTATTGTCAACACTTCATACAGAAAGAACAATAATGCGTTGAAAAATAGTGTATTTTACCAGACAGCCCTTTGCACGTGTAATTATTGATGCATAAACATTACAGAGCCTGTTCGTGAATATTTCGCGCGCATTTTCGGTATCAGCCGTCGCACTTCGTGCATACTCTTTTCATAAATGCATACTGATGAGCGGAACCTGTCCCCCCCCCCCCCGACCTTAAAGCTAAATGGTGCTGCAGTAGTGACCAACTTTCAGTTACCCATACAATATTATATTCATCATAATGTTGCGAAAATTCCAACATGATGAACAAATAAATGAATGAAGAAATAAACAATGGCCATGATTAATTAAAGTCACGGTCGGGCAATCGAATTTTCAATGGCGTATTTAGTAGCTGGATCATCATATTATTTGATTATGTTTGATTCATTAGCATCAAATTTTTCGTTATGTGAAATCATATACACTATTTTTTTTTAGTAGATCATTTTAGAGTAAATACTTTTAGTTTAAGTTACCTAAAGAAAGGAGTTTTCGTTACCTGTGTAACCGGGTGGCGCGAGCGGTCGGACGCCACAGCAGTCGGATGCCACATGATGGCAACACGACTGAATGAATTCTTTGGATGCAAGGAGTGGACTTATATGAACGTTTATTTCAATCACAAAACTAAGAACAAAACGAATCTAACAAATACATGTACACGAGATAAAATCCAGGCGAAACGAATTTAACAAAAATGTATAAAGAAAACAAAACACAGCAAAACAAAAAGATGGGAATGAGTTACAAAGTTACAAACTTCCCAGAGGTTAAGCCCCTCTGGGGAGCTGAGCTCCACGTTAACTCAAAGAAACCAAACTAAGGGACGGACCATTAGATTTTTGAGGGGGGGGGGATTGGGCAATTTTTTGGTGCAGGATATTTTTTTCTACGCTCGAGACTGTGCAGGATTTTTCTTTTTGCCATGATTTGCTTGCATGATATTTTTTTTTTGCGAGTCTATATGTTTTAATGCCTGACACATATACGTGTTAGGAATACTAGAAAGGCCATACTAAAGACAGGAATACTATAGCAAGTCAGATCTGATGTAACAGCAGCTTGATAGCATGAAGCCTGGCCGCGGTGTTGTAACTGCCCCTACAATATGCCCCACCCGGGAAATTTTTGAAATGAAACTCTCTGAAAAGCTATTTCCAGCGTTCCTGAGACCGGAGAAACAGTTTCCAACGCCAGCTTTGAGTTCAGTTTAATTCTCATGAAAAGTACATGTACACGAAACACTTTCTGAAACTTGGGTGTAACTCCATTTTGGTTGGTTGTTTGTTCAAAGTAAATTCGACTGTCACTCGAATATTCTCTGTCAATCCTTTTCAGTATGGGAAGGCTTTGGAAACGAATTTTTTAAAGCGATTTTCTCTGTCATTGGAGGCAGAAAGAAACTGATTTCCAATATCAGCCATGTTCAATTTGTCAGTCAATGCAATGTCTGGATAATGCAATGATTTAATCTTTCTTGTGACACAGTTTGTTCGTAGATATGTCTTGAGCCTTCTTAGGGCAGAGGCCGAGTGCTAACTCACAGCATTGATGGATTTGTTTGATGGATTTGTCGGTAGCTGGAGTCAGATAGCTGACGTCCGAGAAACTCAAGGGGTATTGAAATGCTTGGTTCACAATATCCAATCTCCAGTCTAAAGTCAGTCACAATATCTCCGATGCTAAACTTGTAGGCTTTTGATTAATTAACGGAATATTTATTTTGCAAACTCTAATGCATTAAAGCGCCCCGCCATCAGATCTGGACAAAGGATGTTGCTACACTATTCATCTCCGCCCACCGCCATTTTGAGCTGTCGAAAGTTGGTGGGCAAATGCCCCACCGGTAGCGCCGCCCCTGCAATTACAAGCTTGTTGTACAACACATAAACAAAGTATTTCTCATCCATTGAGATATACATGTACCTACAATGCCACAGTACAACTATAAAAGTGCCATTCCTCTGATTCCTTGTGTCAGAAAATATCTTACATGCTTATGAAATCAGCTAAAAAGCCTACAAAGAAACACAACTTACGTCGGGTCAAACATAAACCATTGTTATTGGCTAAACTAAACAAGCCAATGAAAAGATAGAACATTTGATCCTCCCCAAGTGCATATAAGTCGCTAACATTCTACAACGTCAGTGTGATTTATTTGTGTTCTGACCATCTGCTTCTGGATATAAAATATTGTTCTAAAACTATAAAGCTTTGCAGGAATTTTTTTCCCTGGGGTTTTTGTTTTGCACGATATTTTTTTTTGCAGTTCAAGGCCGTGCTCGATTTTTTTTTTCGGTATTTGCCCAACCCCCCCCCTCAAAAATCTTATGGTCCGTCCCTAACTACTTGTATTTATACGCAGTTAAACACATTTGCTTCTGTGACAGGAAATGAGTCATGATTACAAAACGATTACAACACATCCTGATAACAGTGATTTATCAACGCCCGACTACGTGAATCACGACTCGTACACCTACACACATGAGAGCCAATCCTACAAAAATAGCAATCCTACGAATATCTAAAAGATGAGTTATGTAATTCCAACCATTACGTGTTGAACCTCCCATGCAATGCTACTAAACCAAAACAGAACATTCTAGACATTGAATGTAAACCGATCTGCTCAAGTCTGCAACATACACTGTATTGCATAACAAGTCATGCTATGGATAAAACAAAACTAAAGTTCTGTAAACTGACTTGGAAAATACATGAAAATATCTTTAAAAACGACCTACAAAATCCTCTTCAAAAACAGGCAAAATGACACTGTCACACCTGATTTCCTATTCTTTTACTTAAGGTGGCTCGACTGGGTTTTTTGGCAACATAACACCCCAACTTTGAACGGCTGATACTTCACTGTCTGAGCTCGGCCATGCAAGCTGCTTCACACATAAACTAGAGATGAAATAAACTTTCCAAAAAAGTAGATTTGATTGACATCAGTGTTACCATAACAACGATCTGATGACGTCATGGTTTTTGCATATTAGTAGTTTTCTCAACATCTAGACCTAAACTTTTAAAATGACTGTATGCCTCTTATAGTCTAGATGTATGTCTTCAAGACTGCAAAGTTTGAAAAAATTCTATGAGAGCGTTTTCGAATAAAATTGAGTTGAATATTTTCCATCAAAAATTTAAAAATTCGCATTACTTTCTGTTATTTCGTCGATGCCAGCGTTTTCCTGACAAATTGAAACAATATTTTCACCATATATTATTCGTGTGCCATAAAACTACATTCCTTGAAGGTTTCATCCTGTTTGCTTCACTAGATTTCAATTGATGTGATCGGAAGCAATGTCATAAATATGCTCATTCTACTCACAGAAGTAACACTTTTGTTAGGGAAGCGTTTATTTAAAAACTAGTCGATGAAATTTTTTTAAAATCTTTTGATCTAAAGTTGTACATGTAATGCACTATCTCTGCAAATTTCAAGTGCATTGAATCACTTTAAGGGCGCGAAATAAAATTAAAATTATAGGGGACTTTTGCATTCGTCTTCCAATGTTTCATTGTCGTATTATTTGTTGACAGCTGGTTTATTTCAGGACTTTCTCTTTTGTCTACATTCTACATATTAGTGCACAAATATGTAGAATGTAGACAAAAGAGAAAGTCCTGAAATAAACCAGCTGTCAACAAATAATACGGCAATGAAACTTTGGAAGACTAATGCAAAAGTCCCCTATACTTTTAATTGTATTTCGAGCCCTTAAAATGATTCAATGCACTTGAAATTTGCAGAGATAGTGCATTACATGTACAACTTTAGATCAAAAGATTTTAAAAAAATTTCATCGACTAGTTTTTAAATAAACGCTTCCCTAACAAAAGTGTTACTTCTGTGAGTAGAATGAGCATATTTAAGATATTGCTTCCGATCACATCACCTGAAATCTAGTGAAGCAAACAGGATGAAACCTTCAAGGAATGTAATTTTATGGCACACGAATAATATATGGTGAACATATTGTTTCAATTTATCAGGAAAACGCTGGCATCGACGAAATAACGGCAAGTAATGCGAATTTTTAAATTTTTGATAGAAACTATTCAACTCAATTTTATTCGAAAAAGCTCTCATAGAATTTTTTTAAACTTTGCAGTCTTGAAGACATACATTTAGACTATAAGAAGCATACAGTCGTTTTAAAAGTTTAGGTCTATATGTTGAGAAAATTACTAATATGCAAAAACCATGACGTCATCAGATCGTTGTTATGGTAACACCGATGTCAATCAAATCTATTTTTTGGAAAGTTTATTTCATCTCCAGTAGGTGTGTGAAGCTGCTTGCCTGATCGAGCTCAGACAGTGAAGTATCAGCCGTTCAAAGTTGGGGTGTTATGTCGCCAAAAAACCCAGTCGAGCCACCTTAAGAGCGGATGTCTGTAAATATCGACCGGGAGCATGCAATAAGGAAAACATGAAAATTCTCAAAAAAATTCACAAGGTAGCCCTAGGTAAACTATTACCAGAAATATATTTTTTACTTCCATCCGATAATTATTTTAGACGTACGGAGGTGATGTTGGTTTCGCACCTCTCGGACCGGGTTTTACGGGTCTTACACCGCGTGTTGCGAAGACCTCGTTTCATAAATGAAAACAATTTTATACAGAATGACAAATAGCTAATGAGATAAACTACATAATTATAGATACTTTTAGACGTTACTTTCTCCGTTTAAACAAAAATAGAATATTTGGGAGATTTTTCATTATTTACATTATTTTGGGCAATTTCTTGCAATGTAAAATTGACAAAATTGAGAGGCTAAAATCGTCGACTGGAACATGGCGTACAGTATAGAGTCTTATCTCATGTTAAAGAGCATTATTTCTTCTTTTCAAATATGTTTTTTAAACCATGGGCAACTCAAAAGAAAATTTTTGAGACCGCAATTACAAGTAGTACTTTCGTGAAATTTGAGCTTTCTAGACACCGCAGTTTGATGCTAAAATCTCAGATAAACACAACACAAAAACACTTTTGAACAACAGAGGTTTAATAAAACTTGCTAACAATCACTAGAGAATGTTTACAAGACTATTTTCATGTATTTGCTGTCGGTTTTGAGCAATAATAGAATATTTCAGCTATTTAATTTGACCTCGAGTTCCAAAGTGTACACGAGTCACGTGAAGTTTATCAAAGGTCAAGCACTCATTGAATCAAATCGGAACTTCTTTTGTTCAGAAATAACTTTTGAGCACAAATAACAATAGTTATAAGTGTATGTTAATCGTACTTTGAAGTAGCCTTTCTGTGCACTGAAGAAAACCAGGTGAAATAGAATAATCGAGAACAACATCTTCGACAGTTTCAAACTTCGGTCAACGGCAGAGATTGCGTTACATTACATAGCCTGCAAGCAGGCTCACTTGTTTGGGGGTATTGCGCGAGTTTCTTGGCGGCGAAGCCGGCGAGAAGAATGGGGCAAGGAAAAGTGAGCCTGCACGCGGGCTATTGATTTTTGAATTCCGCCCCTTGCGAGGTGTCAAGTCGGCATTTGACCTGTATCAGATAACTATCCAATAGGAGCAAAGCAAAATGTAAACAAACATGACAGAAAGTTGCACGTGAAGATTTTCGCGGCAGATAGCAAAATATTATCATGAAGAATGTCATTTTTAACCAATCGGATCGCCCCGTTCGTCGGCGAACGCGGTGAATTCAAACATCAATAGCCCGCGTGCAGGCTCACTTTTCCTCGCCCCATTCTTCTCGCCGGCTTCGCCGGCTCGCTTTGGCGGCTTCGCCGCCAATATACTCGCGCGATACCCCAAACAAGTGAGCCTGCTCGCAGGCTATACATTACAAAGAGAGACCGCTTGTCAAGCGGTTGTACGCGTTTGGGTGTGCATGTTAGATCCGTTTTCACAGAGCAAACATCAGAAAACAAGAACATCATCTCTGTTTACCGAATGTCTGAAGTTAATTTACCGCACAAATAATTGAATGAAATTAGATTTGATCAAGAGTGTGTGAGCCAAGTAAGCTGTCAACACTGTGATCCACGTGTACGCGCACTGAGCCTAATGCCCAGGTTGGGGGGGGGGGGGGTGTGTGGGGGGGGGGGGTACTCTGCAAATTTTTGTGTGGGGTGTGCCGATGGGACTCTGAGATCCTTAACCTATACTAGACCATTTTAGCTGCATTTTACAACCCTATTCTAGACTAAACACTGAAAAACCCTACCCTATCTAGACCTGTTCCTACTCGCTATTTTCCAGAAACTCGTTCACTATAACAGTTATTAGTTAACATGCCGTACTGCCCGCCGTACCGATTTTTAAATGCCATTTGCCTAAATTCCTCACGCAACTGATCAGTTTCGCGGAAAATGATACCCTATTCTAGACCAAAAATCTCTGATAGCTATACCTATCCCAGACTAAACTGCCTGAAAACCATACCCTTCACAGCGGAACATACCTTTTATATATAGCTCATATATGGGAGTACCCTCCCGGGGGACCTAATGCCTCTACCTTAGTTCAGTCCTTCAGGCTCTATAGTCTTGCTCTCAGTCTAACTATCGTTCGTAATATAGTACAGAATTTAAGTAAATTATTCGGAAATCGCCTTGTAAACGGCATCGTGCAAGTATGCCGCAATAGTTGGAGGACATTATGGATGCAATGTTGGAAATCCAGCGAATTCCCTCTGCGTCACAATCGGAAACTGCGACAAAGATATCAGGAATTATTTGATGTCCTTCGGTATTGGTTTTGCTGACTTAACCCTAAAAACTGAGGCAGAACTTCGTTTAGCCAGAGCAAGTAAGCTTATAAAATATGCTTTACATGTTTACGTGTACACGCGGTGGGCCCGGGGAAGGCGTCGCTCGGAAGTTAAACCCCTTACTCTTTCACTTACCAACTTTTATCAAAATGATTCTCTTTTCACATACATGTAAGAAACATTCGTCTACCTTGAGGATAAGCCAAAAACAAAATCCCGTATTTGCGTATAATTTCATCCCAGTTTTTACCAATTTTCTTAATACTCAGATTTACTTGCTAGCCTTTCAGTTCACAGTCTATTTTTGCGATCCAAATCAAGTACATAACCTTTATTGAAATTTCGCTAGTCTTTGGTACACGACGCCCACCAGAGTGAAACAGGTACCCATTTCAATACAGCCAACACTAGCTGCCCAATCGCATCTGAACTGTGTTCAGAAGCGCCCTTGAAACAAGGCTGGGCTCTCAAAGGAGTGAAAAAGACTATCCGTTTCAATGAGAACCAGCGCCAGTACCTGGATGACGAGTTCCAGATCGGCCAGGAGAGTGGCCATAAAGTGGACCCTGAGAAGGTGTCACGGGACATGCGCTATGCGAGGACTAACAACAGTCAGCGACGCTTTAAAATGAATGAATTCTTGACTGCCCAGCTGATTCAGGGGTACTTCTCGCGTTCTGCTGCAAAGCTAAGACACGCAGCAACAACAACTGCTCCGTCGTCCACCGATGATAACGATATCCAGGCGGCTCAAGATGAAGAAGCCTTCTCATCTGCCCGCACATCTGTCCTGGATCAGTACCAACCCTTGCATCCCATCGTGTATGACACTCTAAACATATGCACGCTGTACACCACCAACAGGTTGACTAAGTTCAGAGTTGCACAATTGCGGCTCATCTGCGAACACTACAACATGGACACGGAGTCAAAACCATCAAAGAGAAAAGCGCCTTACATTACTTACATCTCCGATCTTGCTGGGTCATGTTCTTGCACGAAGGTCTAACAAAAGGACTTTTTCACGTTTTTTGCCTTATTCGTGGTTTTCACATGACGTCATAAAAATTCAAAATTTTAAGTATACGTCCTACAAAGCTTTTTCTAACATGGCATGTGGATACCAGTGTTATAATCTTTCACAAAAAGTTTCAGGTTTTAACGATGTTTTGCTTCCGATTTATAAAGGTTTTAAATGTGTCACGCAATTCGTCACGCTATTTCAGATAAGCCGTGAAAATAAACAAAATTGAATCAGCTGAAAGTTATTGTTTGCATTATAAGTGCTTATAAGCCGAGTTAATGGAGCTTATAGCAAATACAATATTTTTTTATTTGATTTTTGGCGTAATTAAGACTGAATTTTTGGCCGCCATGTTTGAGATGGCCGCTCCATACATTTCTTGCTAAAAATATCTAACACTCGTTCGCCTATAACTCTAGAACGAAATGCTTTTGCGCTTCAAAATGTGGCCACGATGTGTAGTTTTAAACTCTCTACAATTCATAAACATTTTGGACAATTTTGATGGCTTAAGTGAAAACCAAGAATAAGCATAAACGACACAAGTAGCTACAAATAAATCAACCAATCAGAGCTTGGAAAACGTGTAATCATTGAAAACATGAGAACTTCAGCTTTTAAAATTTTCAAGAAAAAAAAATTAAAGTGACTGTATAAAAAAAATTAAAAGAATGCAAGACTGACCATGACTGGGTGACAAATCTGGTCATTAAGCCATACATTCTTTCTTAAAATTTTAAAGCTAATTTCCATGAGAATTAATATTCAACATATCAGACTGAAATGATTCTTTCAGGCTACAGAGTCGATTTGTTAATATTATGTTATTGATCAATGTCCGTTTCGATTATAAGGGCGTGAAAAAGTTGCGAGCCCGTAATCAAAATAACTTGTCTGCGGTTTCCGCATGTAATATGCTGTAACATTTTGAAACCGCCGAAGATGTTGGACGTATTGTTCTCGATTATTCTCCTGGATTTCTTCAGTATCCAGGGGCCGGATTCACGAAGCCCTCTTAAGTTAAGACATATCCTAAGTATTGTTTCTTAACAATAGCCTATTGTTGGAATGACAATAGACTATTGTCAAGAAACAATACTTAGGATATGTCTTAACTTAAGAGGGTTTCGTGAATCCGGCCCCAGAAAACCTACTTCAAGGTACGATTAACATACACTTAGATCTATTTTTCTACGTGCTGAAAAGTAATTTTTGAACGAAAACATCCTGATCTGATTGGATTTCATGTTTAAAAGCGTGCTTGACCTTTGATAAACTTCACGTGACTCGTGTACACTTTGGAACTCGAGTCAAATTAAACAGCTGAAATTTTCTATCATTGCTCAAAACCGATAGCAAATACATGAAAATAGTCTTGTAAACATGCTCTGGTAACCGTTAGCAAGTTTTATTAAACCTCTGTTGTTCAAAAGTGTTTTTGTGTTGTGTTTATCTGAGATTTTAGCATCAAACTGCGGTGTCTAGAAAGCTCAAATTTCACGAAAGTACTACTTGTAATTTGCGGTCTCAAAAATTTTCTTTTGAGTTGCCCATGGTTTTGAAAACAGATTTGAAAAGAAGAAATAATGCTCTTTAACGTGGGATAAGACTCTATACTGTACGCCATGTCCCAGTCGACGATTTTAGCCTCTCAAATTTGTCAATTTTGTATTGGAAGAAATTGCTCAAAATAATGTAAATAATAAAAAAATCTCCCAAATATTCTACTTTTGTTCAAACGGAGAAAGTAACGTCTAAAAGTGTGTATAATTATGTAGTTTATCTGATTAGCTATTTGTCGTTCTGTATAAAATTGTTTTCATTTATGAAACGAGGTCTTCGCAACACGCGGTTCGTAAAACCCGGTCCGAGAGGTGCGAAACCAACATCACCTCCATACGTCTAAAATAATTATCGGATGGAAGTAAAAAATATATTTCTTGTAATGGTTTACCTACGGCTACTTTGTGAATTTTTTTGAGAATTTTCATGTTTTCGTTATTGCATGCTCCCGGTTGATATTTACAGACATCCGCTCTTAATATTCATTATACGGCTATACGCGTTGGCACCAGTGCACTAGCGCGTGGACAGGCACAAGAGAAAGTTGTCCTCCATTTACAAACACTACCAGAAAGAACACAATGGTCCAATACGACAGCGTCTTTTAGAACAGTTTCACGTGCTTGCTAAATGCACCAGAAAATTTGATTGCCTCATTAAAGAGATGCTATTCATACGCGCAATCTATAACCAGAACTGAACGTGCAAACTGGCTCAGTTTGTTTAGCCATCGATGTAAATATTAGCTCTAGCCTACTTAAATATTCGCTCTGTAAAATTTTCTTCACTCTTGATAATGGCGTCATGACGACACAGAAACGTCGAGTATTAAATCTTTCTTTAATTTTTGCATGCCTTTGCTTTAGCAAACCTCTTTTGATTAAAAATTAGCCTTGTGACACAACTATGAATGACATGTTGTCGCTCGTACAAATCCACTACCACCATAAAAGCGATGATGTTATAAGATAATACCAAAAACGCCATGTTCCTTTAAAATTCAATTCAAGCCAAAACGGTCTAAATGTGCGTATGGCACAATGGGAAGGTGACGGGTTACATTCATACAGTACGTTGACGAAGTTGAGGTGTATTGAGATGGGTTCTCTTTGAAGTTCTTGAAGATACTGTGGTTTTGATAAGGCGTCGGTGCTTCGTGTTGAATTTCATCAATATATTTTCGAAGTACTGCATCTGTATGTTCCGTAGACCGTGGGTAGTCGCGATGTTTAGGGTTGTCAGCCGTCACAGCTGCAAACAACAGAGCTTGGCCGCGGAATTGCAGTTCAACAGCGGAAAGGACGCGCAATTGTGACGACCACCAAGACACTTTGTCATGCTCTGTGCTATATGGTAAAATGTGAGCGATAGCCCTATAATGAAAGGCCTGAAAGATGGCATCGAACCACACCACAGGAAGAACCAGCGATGTATTATAAATTCCGCACAATTGTTGTTTTCTTTCCAAAGTCCACTTTACACCATGATGATGTGGATACTCTAGCACACCCACAACGGGTTCGTAATCCAAAAGCCATTCTTGGATGATTCTAAACGGTTGCGGAGTTGTCTTCATTTCTGGCGGAGTAAATTCGTTAAAGATTAAGTTCGTGTCGTCATCCAAAAATATATAATAATGGTAACCTGGTGTTCTCTTCAATGCGGTAAAGTAGAGAGCATTTCGTCCTGTGTTCCAAGTAGTTCGTGGACCAAACATATAGGTCACGTGAGATGGCGTTGTGTTGATGGTCGTGTTACACTCCGCTTGATAACTTAGCACTACAACATCGCAATTGCAGGTTATATTACCTATCGAATCTGCCAGGCTTAAAGGAAGACATTGCTCGGTTTGTGTAAGGTAAATAAATGGCTTCGAAGTTGGCGAATCTTTCGCCAAGGAATTTGTAGACCTTTCAGTTTCATCGCCAAATCGAGCATGCTTTGTGGAGCTTTCATTGTGAAAAGCCTTTCTTTTATGCAACGTTTGGCCCATAAAGATGATACTACCGATGGTAAAAATGCATACGACCAAAAGATAGATATAACAGCAGTGCAACCGCATGCTTGAAAAAACGTGCGATGACTCACCTTTTCCGGGAAGCCAGTTGTTTCATCAGATTCGATTGTCAATGTGAAAAGTGATCTCTCACCGTTTCATCCAACGGATTGTCAAAACGAGACTCGAAGTTACGATTGTCAAAACGAGACTCGATTATATAAACGAGACTCGATTGTCAAAACGAGACTGAAGACCGAGACACGACTAAATAATATTTTTTGCATATTTGCCACTTTTATGTCATATTTAATCCACCATGTGCAAACAAACCTTTTTTGCCTTTTATTTTTGACATTGGGACTGTCTTTAGCAACATCAACTGAAGATGAAGATTAGGAAACAGGTACTGTTGGTAATGTCATCACTTTGCTTACCTTGCAAGCAACTGTAACTGTGGAAGTATAGTTAAGTCTAGTAACTTTGTTACAGTATTTATCCTGAGATGAGTTAGAAAAAGACATCTGCCCCTCTATGAACAGGCCAAACCAATAGCATCTTTAAAAAAAAAAACAAGTACAAGATCTGAAGTTTCAGGTAAAATTAGATGGAACCATTGGAAACATGTTCAGTCATGGCCATTCTCATTTTCCCATTGTTAATCACAAGTACAGTAAGTCAAAAAATCAAGTTTAAATTACTACCTAAGTTAATTATTTTCTGTTTTTATTCTACAGTGGGAACAATTTTGTCAGATTGCAGTCCTGTCGGTTTGCTTGATGAGGGTTCAGCCATTTATCAGGGTAAAGAACATTTTTTTCATGTTTAAGAAAAACAAAATAAATAATAAAATGTTCCATGATGTGAAGGATGTGTACAAGAGTAAAGCTAAGTTGTCCTTCAGGGATGCCTTATGTTATAAGAAATATGATAATTTAACAATCTAGTACATAATATGCATGGGAATTTAAGCAATCCCAACAAAAAAGTAATATTTAATTCACACAGCTCTAAGTATAAATATATACAAGCGATAATTTGAATATGGAAATCAGTTTTGCCTTTTTTATGGTCATGTTTTGTGAAACTATAAATTTTAATCCTTGTATTTTGATGACTTCAGAATTGGAACGAACAGGAGAACAGCTGCTATGCGAAAGAAGACTCCGTGCAGATGATGCACTACCTGTTTTCCTTAACCTGACTTTTGAAGAGGTTTGTTACAAAAAGTCATACAAACATTTGGCGCTTCATTGTTCCAAACATTATTAAAATGTTTTAAACTTTAAGCCAAATATATCATCAGCCAATAAGCATGTCCAGACTCTACTCTAAAGTGCGGCATATTGTAGGATTTCCACAATATTTTGCTGTGAGGTGCAGGAAGCAAGAAAGCAGTAGTTCCTGATCTGTGCAGAGGATTTGTCTCATTGATCTTATTAATGAGGATTTAACAGTTTAAAAATTTTTTTATAACCATGCAGATGTCCTATCAAGCCGCACAGGACAGGAAGTTATTCATTATAGCTGTCATTTCAAATGATCAAACAAGCTGTGCTCATCTGGCAAGGTGACTTAATTAATTCTTTTTAAAAAATTTGTCATCGTATTCAGGAATATTTTTTAAATGTATTAATGATCCATTGACTGTACACCTAGAATTGTAACAAAACATATTGCTAGTATTGGAAGCCACTTATTCAGCTATTTCTGACTGCTATTAATAAATGGTTTAGGGTCTATTGATAGGAAGAGGAGAGGGTAGGGGAGGGGGGGTTTGTGGGTTTGGAGGGGAGATTATGTCAGCAGTACTGTAAAACTAAAAGTAATGTTAGAGTTAATGGCATCAAATCTAAATATATATACATGTGCAGTTTCATTATAATATATGTACAATAATGATCTTGTAAAATATTTATAATAAATTATTTTTCGACAGGCTTTTGAGTGGTATTTCAAAATTAACAACAAATACATACTTTTGGGTGGCGGACGCAGACTCTGAAAGTGGAAGACTGGGTAATTTTTTGTTAATTTAACTGACCATAGTAAATTGTCAATTAAAGAAACTGAGTCATCAGTGGTTCACTAGCTTTTAGCCTTTGAACAGACTTCTTTCAGTGCATGGATAGTGGGTTAAAAGCAAATGTATTTTCAAACCAATAACCCCCCCCCCCCACAGGTTAACTAACTTTTAACAGTGTATAGGACATTTAGTTATACAATGATATGTATGACTGTGATATTCAAATGAAAAAAGCATCACAATTGATTTTGGCTCCATCAAATCCTATACCAATTGCAGAACATTTTAGGATGAGCCACCCACAGTGTGAGCACAGTTACTTACAAGACATATTAGTAAGCCATGGAAAACAACGTAAAATAAATGTAGTACGTTAAATAACGAAATAAGCACACACGTCAACTAAATAAGCCAAGCACGCGCACAACTTAAGGAAAATTGCGCGCGCGCACCTGCATCAAACTGAATGGAAGCAATATAGAAATTAAATAGGGGTGCAAGGATGACATAAAGGATCTGAAATAAAAAAGGATACGGCGGTGTCTCTCAATTCTGGATTGCTAGTCCAATTTCCCGTAGTGTAGTGCCATACTTCTCAATGATAGCACCGTGGTGTTTGAAGAATTTAGTAAACATAACAGATTAAAATAGTTTGCCTGTATATATATTAAAGTTATAATTATAATACATGTATACACGTATGAAAGGGTAACAGTTTTATAACAAATTCATGGAACTTAAAGAATAAAATCTAGAAAAAAGTTTTACTTGACTTTTTTCCATGGATATGATACTTAAAATTCCATTTGATTGTTAATTAGAGCTGGACCATTTAAAATTACAAAGTTAAAAAAGGATTATCAATGACCATTTATTTATTCCTATTTTTTTATAGTTAAAAAGAAATTTGGAGAACAGAACAAGGACAATGAGTTGTTTGTCATCGCGCCATCAACATCCGTGTTGAATCCCATTCTTGTGGACCGCTTTTCCGGTAAATTTAAATTTTTTAAAGGAATGTACATATTTTGTAGGTTCATATACATGTACAAAACAATGATTCAGAAAATAATGATGATGGTGAAGGTCCTGATGACAGTGATTTTGTGTGCAGGGGATGCACTCATGGATACATCAGTGGAAGTTGTTAAGGAGGCTTTAGAAAGAGGAATGGCTACTCTAGTGTCCCTTGGATTGGAATGGTGCGTACTGTAATAATTTAGTTCAAAATATAATGAATTAGGCACTTGTAGGTGACATAGGTGGCATTTAGATTTAAATGCAGGGTTCAAACGTGAGTGTTCTTATTGCTATTCCAGTGATAGGATACTGCAAAGGAGGGAAATCATAGAAGAACAGTGCAAGGAGTGGGAACGAAGCATGCAGATTGACCAGCAGAAAGAAGTAACAAATAATTTGCACTTGAGCCACATTGACGACTCTTATAATGAACAAGTGCTTAATTTAGGTATTTTTTTTTTAATTTAGGAACACATCATTATAGAAGATAACAAATACAATAAAAAAAAGATCTTTGCTTTTGAATGAATACCTAAAATCACCAAATATGGATACATGACAATTTCGCCTAATTGTAATTAAAATATATTGACTGTAAAACATATTCCTACTTGAAAATGCAAGGTAAAAATAACTGCTGACATAATGTCCATTAAAACATGCTTATAAAGATGAAAACACAATTTCATTATTTTGGTGGGACAGTGTCTCTTTAATAATATTTATGTCAACTACTAATGATGTCCACAAAAGGTGCATGGATCAATAATTATATATTTGTAAGCATTTTTGTTACAAACGTGTATGGCAATAATAATACTATGAAATTAAAATATCAGGAAACTGCAGCTACAGAGAAAGTGGACTCAGATGGCAGCATACCAGAGGATGTAAGCATTTACCAACCTGTCCTTTTAAACTGTGTTATACATGCATGAAAACACGCATTTATATGAACAGATTGACGTATGTTAATAATCTAATGTTTGCTACATATGCTAATAACCCTGGATTTAAAATAACATTTAAAATATATTTAGATTAGGTGCAGACACTGAAATACATGTAAGGGTATTCATTCATTTATGCACATGCTCTTACAGTGAACAAAATTGTTAATTCCATACAAGAAGTAACATTAAGCAGTGTAAAGTAACTGATGCCTGTAATCCAATGTATCTATAATTATGCATAACTTTTTTTACAGAAGTCTACATGTATCAGAGAAGCAAGGAGGAAAAGGGTGACACATGCACCTGAAGAGGGTGGTCTCCATGTTATAATTAAACTGCCAAATGGAGATCGAAGGATAGGGCGCTATTTTAATAAAAATGCGTTTTTCCAAGTAATTATTGTTTTTTTCTAACTATTAATTTATTAGGCCACAATCAAAAGTGTGAAATTGGTATTAATAATGCTTTAATTAGTACTGTCTGCAAGTGAAGTCCTGAGACATTTACACAGACTCTATTTCCGGCTCATCCTCGGTGTAAAAACTTGTCTTTGTTTTCTACCTATTTCTACCAATTGTTGTGTATGTTTTGTTTTCTTTGTTTTACGTCACTCGTAAACCCCTATTTCCTCACCCTACCCCCATAACTTTTACAACATAACAGAGATTACCTTTTTACTTTGATGAAATATTAGAAGAACATTACACATAATAATCTGTTGTCCTTTACAGGAGGTCTATGACTGGGCTGGGTCCATGGAGGATGTACCACTTTTTTTTTTCTTTACATAGTGGGCAAGAGCTCAAGAGGCATGATAACAATATTAGCTCCCACTGTGTCCTTCACCTCCAGGAGCGAGTAAGTGATAACATAGGGAGTAATCATACATTTCTTTTTATAACTTTGTTCCCAAATCTCCTGTACTGTAGTGTTGCTTGGATCAATTCAGTGTTGATTATAAACAGTCAGTGTTGAATACATGGAGACTTGAATGATGAAGGTGTCAAGTTTTAATACCCCATAAAAAATACACTATCTTCTATATGACATATAAGCTAATTGAACTGGTATAAAACCCTACTCCAACTAAACTTTAGCCTATTCCAGGCATCCAAATAGTGGAGAAAGCGCGAATAGTTGGGGAAGGCGCAAAGAAAAGCAAGCAAAAAAATGTGGGAAGACTGAAGAGAGGAAGCATCATCTCCCTGCATTTTATTTGCTCACTTTTCTCTGCGTGTAATTGATCCCCAACTATTTGCGCTTTCCCCACTATTTGAACTAAATAACTGAACTTTATTAAATGTTTCTTGGAAATGCAATACTGAAAAAAAAAAAATAATAACAAATGTGTATTTAAGTCATTTAATGAATATCTAATCATTCTATCACACAGAAAGAGGAAGAAATTAGAACAATTTTTAATAGCCAGGTTAGGGTGTGTGTTTATTTAAATAATAATAATTTGTTATCCTAGAAGCCTAATAATAATAATAATAATAATAATATGAATATGAATATTTTAACAGGATATAACCCATCAGTGTATGAAACACTGTTATAATCAATGGGGTCCTGTAAATTAAACAAACTGCGTACATTTGCCACACGCTTTCCTCAATAAAGTCCCTGAAGTCAGGGCTCTCTGAAATTTCTTACGGAGTACAGGTGTTTATTAAAAGGCTTAATTTTCACAAACATTTTGAAATTCCATTTTATCTCTGGTGCCCCACTCTTATTCACTATGCTCCTCCCTCCCCCACCCCTATGAAAAGGTCTGGATCAGCCATTGCTTAATATCATTAATTATTACAATGTTTGGGGGCTTTTATTTATAGAACTTTGCTGTAAGGCTACAATGTTATTCCATCGTTGTGCTTCTCTGCTTATTACTTGGGCGTAGCGACCAAGTATTAAAATGTAGTTTGGTCGTCCACAAATGTGCAGTATTGCGCAACTCTGGGGACGGCGGGATTGTTCAAACCTTCACCGCAGTCACACGTCCGAGGCGTTTTTCGTTTTATTTGGTGGGATTCATTTAGAATTAAGTGGAAACGTGGGCAAGGATGTATAAAATAATTAGTTTATTTAACTATCTTTTCATCTTTCCGGCTCAAAATAACGAGCTTCTTTTCGATCGTTGAAAACTGATCAAAACGCTTCGTGCCTGAGCAAAATCGTGTTGGCAAATGGCGCCGACACTTCTGCGGTTCATAGTTTTCAAACGCTTAGAACTTTTTTTAGTAAACTTTCAAAACGTTTAGTGAGTTGACAGTGTATTGTCAATATATTAAACTTTTAATAAACAGTGAAAATGACAACCTTAGCTTTGAAGTACTTTGGTTAACTTTTGCAAATTTCTCTCGTTTGACCGCGGTGGAGTACACCTGTTGTTTGTTGATGCGAGGCGAACGTCACAAAGTGCGAGTTGTGTTTTCTCTGTTGCATCTAACAGTTTCATATTCAATATGCGTAAGGAAATTACTCAAGAAGACACTGCGAAAGTATTTGATACTCGCGATTAATTCTACGATACCTTCATGACGGAAACCCGCTAAAACATGTTAAAACGAACACGAAGAAGATAATTTAGACTAATACAAACATAGCGCTTATTTAATAAGAAGTGAACGGTGGACAGCGAAGGAAGAAATATAAGCGTGGTAGGAATCCCAATTAATTTCACTTCTTTCGGTTGTTTGCCTTTCATTAATTTTTATTTTGTTAAGTTGAAGGAACAGAACAGCCAACTGAAACTTTGGGTGCAAAAATTCACCGCCGAGAGAAGATGTAAACAATGCACGCGGTGTCTTGCGAGACGTTTCTTGCGAGTTTTGCTTACGCTAGTGAATATTTCTCGGGCGAAAATAACCTTAAAGCGATCACTTTTTCATTTAATTTTCTTTTCTGTGTTTCGGATACAGAGGAATAAATACTGGATATATTTTCGTGTGTCCGATTGCGAGATGTTTTATGAAACAGCTGCGTTATGCGTTACTGGAAAAGTTTCAAATTACTTTGCTACATTTTTACCTCAACTGAAAAAATATATTTCAAAGGGCTAAATTTGTTTCTCTCCTCCTAAATTATCACTTCTGTCGTTAACTTTGATTAAATTTATAAGTTTCATTCAAACTTTATTATAATAACGGCGGGAATACTTCCAGCAAAACTTTCAATTGGAAAAGTTGTTTTGACCTCGGGTCCGGACCAGGCAATTACATCATGGCTTCGAAAGGCCACTTTGCGGCGACATTTGCATTCACTTCAAGTGTCGGAAACACAGACCAGCTAGTTACAAGATTTAGCTAAAACCAATAACAACCATCGGGAAACTCTGACATACGGCCTTTTTTTTCAACGGTAAGTACAAAGTAGGCATCGATTTGTATTTTTCAGTATGTACTCGTCTTTTGACACAGTGGACACGCTACTTTAAAAATTTGCGTGCGATCTCGCACGCTAAGTGTACTGTGTCTTCTTGATTTAGACGGTTAACGCGCTTCTCTGTTAGACTGCTCACACTATCCGAATACTCCCAATCATCAAACCGTGAAATAACGTGCATGCAGATTCCCAAGACAATTATTCTCCAATATGCCTAATACAACGACGCCCAAGTATACGCTCCCACAGCATCTTGTTGAATCTTGTTTTTGAAATTGTTGAAATGTATATATATAGAAATTGTATGTACATGTAATCACATAAAATCAAATGGTAGAAAGTTCAGTTATTGTTGGAAGGAAAAGGGAGGTAAGGGGTGTGGTGGGGAATGAAGCCAGAGACCGAGGGAGTTATTGATCCTTTCAGCACATTGTTAGATATCCAGATGTATCAATAAATTAGAGTGTAATAGTTTATAGTAACCATTTTTCCTATGCAGGTTTCTTTTAAGGGAGTACATGTACCATCAGGCGACAGCGACCTGTCAGCAACACTAACTGGTAACAATTTTGAAAATCAATTTTGATACTTTTATATAATTTTGATAGTTATAATTAATTTTGTTTGATTCCATAACCGCGGGGTTATCAATATGAGCTGAACATGAAAAATCATTCTATTTTGTGTCCAACTGTTTTTCTAGATGAAATCCCTCGAACCAACAATTTTGAAAACTCAGGTAGGACATCCCAGACATTACATTATTTTTTAAAATTTTCATGCTATTAATATATAAACATCATAACTTATTTTAAAAAAATTCAGATATCTCTCTAAACCAGACACCCTTGTGACCACCTTTATCTGTCGTCTTAGAGACTGATGTCTGCCTAATCGTTTTAGTTCTATAACAACAAATCAAAGTTGACTGGAAAGCAGCAACCACTGATGTCTGCCTTACAAGGTTGTTAGCTTTGAGAATGTAAACATATTTTAGTGACTGTTAGTAGCAGTGATAGTGTTAAATCCATATCAAATAAACAACAATTTATATTCATATACTTCAACATTTAGGTCCATCAGAGGCAAAGAAAACGAAATTGGAGGAAAAAGAAGGTCACTCGGGAAAAGGTACTTTCAACATGTTTCCTTAATATACAATTAATTAAATATTTCACCAAATAATCAATAGAATAATTAATGAATTACATCACAGAGAATTTGCTTATGATAACATTGCTCTGATGTACTTGGTTATCTTTATCCGTAGAAGAACATCAAGACAAGCCGAAAAAGAAAAGAAAAAGAAGAAAGAAGGGCAAAGAAGCCGAGGCTCAAAAACAGTCTGCAGTCAATGGCGGAAATTAATTTAGAGAAGGCCTCTTGTAGTTTTAGTAATTTTAGAAATCAGCCTACTAGTTTAAAGGGGCTATGTCACCATTTTTAGCATTTTTGAAAAAAGCCGACAAGATATATTTGTATCAGTGAAAAACAAAAATAATGGTCTAATTTTGTTTAAAATTATTCTACTAGTGCTCTAAGAGGAAAAAGTGTCTTGGGCTGCAGATGGTCAGGATGGGAAAGGATTGTTTTTTTTTTTGAGAAACTCGCTAAAACTCAGATTACCCGTGGTTGATTCTCTCTTCAAAATTCACTTGATATCTTTCTCTTAGTGTGTTATAAGCATTTCGTGTATGATAAGGGTATTAAGTTTTAATTTGGGGTAGTTTTGACCCCAACATATCAAAATTCCCATGACAGCTCCTTTAAGATATGTCTTTGTTAAAACTAAAATGGTCATGGTCATGCAAATTCCATTAATAACAAAACAACAGGAAAAATGAACCAATTCATATGAAGAAAACTTTACCAAGTTATGTCCATGTCTTAAAAATGTGATAATTACATGCTAATAAAAAAATTGAAATGAATTGCTGTGATGAATTTCTTATTAATGTGCCGGCCGGCGAAAACAAACCTTCCTAAATTTCCACCACAAACATTCGCAGTTTGGCTCCACAGTCCACATTATGTACTCTTGGAAAACCATCAATTTCAGATGCATTTACAGATTAACAGTCTTTTCTATTTTGATTATGAATATTTTGATGCTATAAAAAGAAAAAAATGCCAAAAAAAAACTCATAATAAAATGCCAATTAGACACGCAAACTTGAGAGTATTTGACAAATACCCTTCGACGCCCCCCCCCCCCCTCCGCCACGCACCTCCCCCCCCCCTTAACCTGCCGTTTTTTAAACGACCCCCTTTCCATAAACGAGTCGCATAAGGGACGGACCATTAGAGCAGTTATGGAGGGAGGAAGGGGGGAGGTGGGCAAAATACCAAAACAAAACAAAAAACGTGCAAGGGAAAATTAAAAGAAATCATGCACAGCAACCAACACAACAAAAGACGTCTCAGCCAAAAAAGCCAAAAAAAAAACATTAAAAAAATCCGAAACTCGTCAGATGGAACAACCCCCACCCCCATAAAAACTTATCGAGTCTCGTTTTGAGAATCGAGTTTAGTTTTAACAATCGAGTCTCGTTTTCACAATCGAGTCTCGTTTTGACGATCGAGTCTCGTTTTCACAATCGAGTCTCAGTCTCGTTTTGACGATCGAGTCTCGTTTTGACGATCGAGTCTCTTTTTGACGATCGAGTCTCGTTTTGACGATCGAGTCTTTTTTGACGATGGAGTCTCCTCTTTTTGACCATCGAGTCTCGTTAGTAGAAACAAGTCACGATCTGGCAAACGGGTCTCGATTTATACACTTGTATTTCGAGTCTCGATGAAACACCACTGGTTTCCCAGAAACGGTGAGAGATCCGAAAATAGCAACTAAATTTAAAACAGATGAAAACTGGACGAACTACAAACATGTACGGAATAGAGTGAATGCCAACATCAAATTAGCTAAGGTGGCGTATTATAATAATTATTTTAACGAAAACCTGGGCAATATCAAAAATGCATGAAAGGGGGTGAATATGATCATGGGAAAGGATTCCCTCCCGACTGAAATAAAGGATATTACGGTTGATGGTATGTCGTATACCTCTCCCAGTGAGATTTGTAATGTATTAAATGCTCATTTCGTACAAGTGGGACCAAATCTAGCAAACAGCATCCCTGAGGCAAATATAAATTTTGATAAGTACATAACGCCATATCAACATAGTTTCTCAATTATGGAAACTACTAGTGATATAGTATACAGGTTAATTCAGTCAATGCCATTGGACAAAGCGAGTGGTCTTGATGGAATATCATGTAGACTACTAAAAGAAGCAGCTCCAGTTATAACAACTTCTCTAACGTATATAATAAATTTGTCTATTAGGAGTGGAATATTTCCTGATGATTGGATCGCCAGTGTTTAAGGAAGATATTAAGTCCGATCCAAATAATTACAGACCAATATCTGTTTTACCGATTGTAAGTAAACTAATAGAAAGGATCGTTTTTAACAAACTCTACTCCTTTCTGGTTGAAAATGATTTACTTGCAGACTCTCAACATGGGTTTAGGCCAAAACATTCAACCTTAACAGCTCTTCTTGAAGCCACAAATGAATGGTATCTAAATATTGATAACGACCTGTTAAATGGAGTCCTCTTTTTGGACTTAAAAAAAGCTTTCGATACAGTGGACCATAACATTTTACTAAAAAAGCTCGAACTCTATGGAGTAGACCCTCATGCTCTCCAATGGTTCACTTCGTATCTTTCGGGACGCCAACAAAAGACATATGTAAATAGTACTCTCTCAAATTCTCTACCTATCGCCTGTGGTGTTCCTCAAGGATCCATTCTTGGACCCTTATTATTCTTAATTTATATAAATGATCTTCAAATGTGTACATCTTCTTCTGCTACCAAAATGTACGCAGATGATACATGTCTTTTCGCCAGTGCACAAGATCCTTCTATATTACAGAGTAACCTAAATGAAGGTCTAAAGAAAGTTCTATCATGGCTACATGCTAACAAACTTACATTAAATATTAAAAAAAACCTAAGTATCTCATTATAGCTAGTCACTATAACTTAAATCACATGGAACATAATTTTGAGATCAACATTAATGAAATACCACTAAAAAGAGTGAAGTCTCATAGATATCTTGGGGTTGAAATTGATGAGACTTTAAGTTGGCATGTACAAGTTGATGCCATTACCAAGAAAGTTTCCGCTGGTCTTGGAGCACTTAAACGAATTCGTGATCTCGTACCGACATCAACACTACAAATGATGTATGAAGCACTTATACTGCCTTAGATTATTGCAGCGAGGTGTGGGGCTGTATGGGTAAATGCCTGGCTGACAGACTCCAGAAATTGCAAAATAGGGCAGCAAGAATAATTACCTATTCTAATTATGACATTCGGTCTGCTGATATTTTGGAAGACCTTGGCTGGGACACTCTTGAGCGTAGGCGCTCAAAGCAATTAGCGGTTAGTGTCTATAAAGCTAAAAATAATCTTTCTTCTAAGGGCCTAAAAACTCTTTTTCGACCAATAACGAATGTTCATTCTTATAAACTGAGAAACAAATTGAACAATTTGTTTGTTCATAGACCCCGAAAGGAAGCGGGAAAGTGTAGCTTTAACTATCGGGGCACTGTTCTTTGGAATGGCCTATCAAATGAAATCAAAGCTGAGCCATCTATCGCATCCTTTAAAGCCGCCTTATAGTAGTTTTAATCTTAGGTAAACATAGAAAAATCCATTAGTATTGTAATTTTAATTAGAAATTTTTAACATGTTTAGGTCTTTATAGAGAATATTTAGTATACACGGCTCTCTGGAAGAGCATTTTGTAACTAATGATGGGATACCGTGTTTTTAAATAAAGCTATGATGATGATGATGATGGTGATGAACAGGAGACTCGATAAGTTATCCAATGTCAAACGTGACTCGTTAATTAAAGGGCCCGGGGAGGGGGGGAGGTGGGAGGGATGGGATAGGGTGGGTAAAGGGTATTTGTCAAAGACTCACCAGCGCTCGTGTTTAAGTCAATTATCAAATTTTTACATTCCAAAAACTCCCCTGTCTTTTTTTTTCTTTTTACAGAATCAAAATATTCATTTCAGAATAGAAGGGACAACGGAACTAAAGTCACGATAGTTATTTACTTTCAGTCGTCAAGAGGGGACAGGGGGACGGGCGTTTTAGAGTAGGGGGTTAATTTCCACCTAGAATCGTGATCAAAGCTCAGACATTTACCATAAACACGTGGTCCATCTCAGTCAAAGTTGAGTTAATATTTAAGCTGTTAATATTTTTGTTTTCAAATTATGATAAAATATCAAAATGACATAAAGCCATTGAAAGCAACAAACTACTGAAAGACATTCAACAACAACAATTTATTAGGGTATTTCCATATCTTTAACACGTTGGCTTTTTGATTTTTCAACAATTTATTTTGATATTTCCATATCTTTAACACTGCCTCTGATTCTTCATCGACTTTCTTGCCCTTCTTCCTTCTTTTTCTTTTTTTCTTCTCTTTGTCTTGATTTTCTTCTATGGACAAAGAAAATAAGCAAATTATTATAATAAGCAAATCTCTGTGATGAACCAATTAATTCATTATCATTATCAATTAATAAGTGAATTATTCAGTGAAATATTTTAAAATTAATTGTATATCAAGGAAATATGTTCAAAGTACCTTTTCCCGAGTGACTTTCTCTTTCCTCTTTCAGTTTCTTTGCCTTTGATGGACCTAAATGTTGAAATACTACATAATTAATATAAACTGTGTTTTATTTGACATTGATTTAACACTATCACTGCTATTCACAGTCAACAATATGTTCACTTTTTTAGGATATAATCAACTTTCTTAAGGCTAACATCCTTATAACATCTCCAAGGCAGACATCAGTGGTTGCTGCTTCCAAGCCAAATTTGATTTTTTTTTATCTGGAAGTAATCTCTTTATATTAGGCAGATACCTTTCTAAGACAAAAGATAAACTGATACTGTGGGTGTCTGGCTTAGACAGCGTTCTCTGTATTAATTTTTTTTGTAAATAAGTTTGATAATGTTTATATTTTACATTAAAAAAGTATGTGGGATGTCTGGGGTAACATACCTAAGTTTTCTTTGGCTTGAGGCGTTTCATCTAGAAAGATAGTTAGACACAAAATAAAATCATTTATTCATGCTAGCTCTGCTCAATAAGATAATATTGTTGTTAACTGGCTAAATCAAACAAATCTTTTGGCGTTATTTAGCATCAAAATGAATTTTCAAATTTGTTACCATGTAGTGTTTCTGACAGGTTGCTGTCACCTGATGGAATTGTTCCTTTAAAAGAAACCTGCATGAGAAAAATGGGTTACCATATAGACTGTTAAAAATCTAATTCATTGATGCATCTGGATAGCTAACAATGCGTTGAATTAAATGGGTTAAGGCCTATGAGGCCTGGATCCAGTCCCCACCACACACCCCACACTCCTCCTTCCCGCAACAACTAAAAACTTCCAATGATTTCATTTCATGTGATATTTCATGTGCATACAATTTCTTCAAATACCGTATATTTCGTATTTTTCCATCAATTTCCAAAACAAATGTAAAAAACTTAAGAATTTAAGAAGGGGCTTTTCTTACGACAGGAATCAATTAGCAAAGAAGCACAGCGATGGAATAACATTGTAACACTCCAGCATAGTTCTAAATTAAAGCTCCAAAAACATTACAATAATTAATGATATTAAACTGTGGCAGATCCAGAATGTCTTATTAAGGGAGGGGGGCGGGGGGCGGCAGGCAAGGGGGGGGGGGGGGGGGGGGGGGGCATAGTGAATAAGAGGGGGGAACCAGAGAAAAAATGTAATTTCAACATTGTTGTTCCAGTATAACAACTTAATATATAATTATCTCTTAAATAAACAGACACCCTAACCTGACAATCCAAAATAGATGCCATTTCTTCCTCTACCTGTTGGATAGAATAATGAGAATTTCATATTAAATATTAATAATTGATATTTTTTTCAAAAACGTATTTCCAAGTGACATTTAATACATTTTACGAAAGATAGTATTACATACATGTAAGATACCTGAAAGGCAGTTTATTTTTTTAATAAGGGGTCTCACAACTCAAGAATTTCTTCAATCTTCAAGTTTGAATGAATTAAACACTGCATTTTTATTCAACTTTGAACCCAAGCAACACTACAGGAAGTATGATTATTCCATGTTACCACTTACTCGCTCTTGGAGGTGAATAGCACAATGACACCTTATTTGTTCATCGTGCCTCTTCAGCTCCTGCCCACTGTGAAGAGTAAAAAAAAGGGGTACCTTCTCCATGGAGCCAGCCCAATCATAGACCTTCTGTAATGGACAATAGATTAATGTTTAATTTTCTATCCAATATGTTATCAAAGTCAAAGGATTATAACAGTTATTATACATTGTAGTCACTGTCAGTGTCTTCTCATTTGCTATTAGAGTATACTGACAGTTAATTCTGGATATCAGTTCACCTACAAATTATTTTCTAATCTGCTAGCACTGTTAAGTTCTTGTTTGAAAATAATAAAAAGTGTGTTTGTCATTATTCTCCTTAAATCAATGAATAATAAAACAATTATCACATTTGGTTTTCATGGTAATATTTGTAATAGGGCCAAGGTCTTGGTGAGCGCTGTCAGCTTACCTTGACCATTATTATTCGGGATACCACAAACCTCATCCAACTGTTTATTATGTTGCAAATGATGGTTTAAATCAGCATTAGAAACGTTTTGGGGGCAGGGGGGAGACAGTGTGCAAATGTGTCAGGAATTTCAAACAGTAATTATAGAAGCATTTAGACACAATTGCACAATTTTGAAAGCAGCCCCTAAATACAGTTAGAAAAACAATATAATTATTATTAATAATTATAATTATATTATTTATTAATATTCCTACTTGGAAAAATGCATTTTTATCAAAATAGCTAGTCCTATCCTGTCTCCATTGGGTAGGTTTATTACCACATGGAGACCCTCTTTAGGTGCAGGCGTCACCCGTTTTTTTCTTTCTTCCCTGACAGCTTCCTGTAAAAAGAATTTAAGATCTACATGTATGCATAATGTGTAAATTTTAAAAATTTGGATGGCAGGCATCGGATAATTTATACTGCTTAATAATACTTTTTGTATGTAATTACGATTTTGTTCACTGTAAGAGAGCATGTCTTGAATGAATAAATGAATGAATGAATGAATGAATGAATAATTGAATGAATACCTTTATTTAAGTGTTATAGTTGTGTTTATTTCTTTATTAATGGTGACAATTAATAGAACTACAGTTACAGGTAGATATAGAAAGGAAGAGAAGTTGATTTCGAACTAAGCACCCTTAAAAAGAGGGATGAACGGACTGTCAGAGCAAGATTCATTCAACCTATCATCATCGTCATCGATGCCTCTTTTGTAATAATCTAAGGTTTTTATTTCTATGAAATTAAATGAAATCTAGTGTGTACACTTAATCAAAATATATTGGCAACCCTTATCAAAATGTCATTTGAAATCCAGTGTAAATAATTTGGCAAACATTACATTGTTAAGGTTGTCAAATATCTGGTTTCATGTATATGTTGTGGTTCAAATTTTACCTTGGTTTGAAAATGTTCAAACCAATTCAATTTGATTTTGCCTTAGATTCATAACCATATTCTGCGACAAAGGAAAAGAATAATTAAACTCGTTTAAAAATTTTCAAACCAAAGAAAAATTATAGTTGTATTGTCGTTTCAAAAACCAGCCTGTGATTGGTTGAAAATTTCTCGCTGAAATTTATTGGGTTCCTTGCGTAGAAATCAAAAATTTAAAATTATCTGCAAAGGAGGAGCAAAAAGAAAAAGAAAAGTATTGACTTGCCTCTTGATTTTCATCCTCTATTGTAATATGTTCCTAAATTAGAAAAATGAAATAAAATCAGTTGTTAAATATCATTTCATAATTAATAAATTTTAAGGAGATACCAAAAATTTACACCAAGTGTTAGTTAAATTATTAGTTTCCATATTACCCGGATTCTGACAGGATGCGCGGATGCGGGACCGCACAATTCAGTCAACCCGCACAATTCCGCACAATTCCTAAAAATCCGCACAATCCCGCACAATACTGAAATATTTGATTAACATTTTAATTAAATCAGGTATTTCTATTGATTACCAAGATTTCGAGAAACGTTTTAGGCTATTTTCAGCCCATTTTCCTTCCAAACAATCGAGAAAACCCTCGCTTTCCTTGAACAGCTCGAGAGGATCGATATAAAAACAACAGGGCGTTCTCTTCGCCGTCCTGGGAACTAGTCTCAGTTTTACTTCTTTCGAACTTCTTTCTAGTCTCCTACGCAGCCGTTATTAGGGCTCGTTTCCGACTTCCTACAAATTTTTTCGCGTAGCTTTTTAGTTGTCGTTTTTCAGACATTACGTCGTTTTTCTTAGCGGCCTGTTGATATTTTTTCGAGCGCTTTCGCTTCCTTTTTCAGTTTAATATGTCAGGCACCGAAGAAATGTACCCGGTCACGCCGAAATGACCTAATGACCTGCCTAAATTATTTTCGCAAAGAACTTAATATCAAGTTTGCGAATCGACAAACAAACTATTAAAGCGCTGGAACGTCGGATTGATAGGAGAAAATTATTAAGTTCTGATCAGAATACTGGATGTCATTTTTTCAATCAAGTGAAAGACGTTTTCATTCAGGAAAATGCAAAACAACCATGCTATCAAATTACATTTAGCACGCAATTTGCATACATCTCGAGGTTGTGTTTTTGCGGCAATCTTTCGAAGAAATTGTGTGAACCTTTAATGGAAATTATTCAAACTACATAAAATGTACGGATTTTTCATAAAGAAACTCGAAACAGATCGGAACCATTTCATTTAAATGTGGTATTTCGAGTTCATCGTGTCACGCAATGTGATTTTGTTGAGACAAATAAACTTTGGTGAAGAAAAACAGCCGCAAGTTGGCGATTGCTGGGTACATTTTAATCCCCAAAGTAAAACATCTATTTGTATTTTTCATTTATGTAGAATTTCCTCCCTGACATATTTTTCTGGCCTGGCTAGAACACTGGTGATTGAATATTTGGTTGGTCACAGGATTGCGCAATCCCGCACAATTTCCCGCACAATCGACGTTATTTCCCGCACAATTTGCCTCAAAACTCCCGCACAATTTTAGTTTTTTCCCCACACCCTGTCAGAATCCCTGATATTAATTTCCCCTCATATTAAATGTCCAGTTTTTTTTAAATACCATCAAAGTAGCTAGGTTTTTGTATTTGCACTTTGTACTTTGCTTTTCCTTACTTTTGTATGTACTTAGTGTAGTGTTGTGCTGTATTTTTCTTTAATTAAGCATTGTCAACATTGAAATTGCTATACATACATATAAAATTAATAAAAAAAAATTAGAATGAAGTGTGTAAACATAAAATGCAATCAACTTTTGTATTGATTTTTCAGCCAATAAAAATAATTTTATAAGACCTTGATGTGGCTAATGTTTCAGTAAAAAAAACTGAAGTAAAATATGTTACCCTTTTCTGCTTGTCCAACTGCATGCTTTTTCCCACTCCCAGTCCTGTTCTTGCATAAGCCCTCTCCTTTGCATCGACTTATCACTGATTACAATATGGATATCAATACAATAGCAATAATAAGATTCGCACATTCAAGTCAAAATGCCTATATAAACTGGATTTCAAATCATGTCACTTACAATTGCATTATTCATTAAATATTAAACTAAAATAACTACGTTACCCACCATTCCAATCCAAGGGACACTAAAGTTGATGTTCCTCTCTCTAGAGCTTCCTTCACATCTTCAATAGATGTAGCCACGAGTGGATCCCCTGCACACAAAATTGACATTGTTTCTTATTATATATTAAGTATTATTATACATTTAATTATAATATATTATTTTAATTATAAAAAAACTGTTTCTAATTCATTGTTAAGTATAGGAATCCTACAAAATACGTTAAAATTTAAATGTATTATTAAAATTTTACCAGAAAAACGGTCCACAAGAATCGGATTCAACACGGACGTTGTTGGGGCAAGGACAAACAACTCGGTGTCCTTGTTCTGTTCTCCAAATTTTCTTTTCACTATAAGAAATAAGAATAAATAAATAAATACTCAATGGTAATCCCTTTTTTCACTTTCATTTGAATAATTATCACAGTCATACATGTAGAACTAGATGTCCTCCACACAATAAAAAGTCAGATAGTTAAAAGGCTCCTTGCAGGGTATTGGTTTGAACGAAATTGGCTTTTAACCCACTATCCCTTTATAAATGAAGTCTGATCATAGGTTTATTAAGCTATTATGATCCACTGACTACAGTATTTCCTGAATTGACAATTTACTATGGAGTTGTCAATGAACAGTGATTACCCAGTCTTCCACTTAGAGATTCCGCCTCTGCCACCCAAAAGTATGTATGTCTTGTTTTGGAAACACCACTTACAGCCTGTAAAAAATGATATAATTCATAGAGCCTTGATGTATAGTGTATCAAACTGCACATACTGTGATTACATGCGATACCCTTACATTAATTTTAGTTTTACAGTATCAATGACATAATCCCCCCTCCAACCCTTTTGTGTTTTGTGCAGGGGTCAAGGCAAACGAACAAAGGAAATGGAGAACAAAAACATATAACAAAGGACTGACTGAGTTTCATAACCAGTTTGTTCAATTAACTATATGGTTTTTCTTAAACAGGAAAAAAATGCATTCTACCCTGATCAATGGCTACACCGTCATCAAGCAAGCCAACATGACTGTTATCTGCCAAGATTGTTCCCACGGTATAGAATAAAATTAGAAAATAAAGTAGTTTAAACTTGAGTTTCTGACTTGTTATACTTTTTATTAACAATGGGAAGATGGGAATGGGTAGAGATCGAACTACAAATGCTATAAATTAATGTACAAATCACGTGGATGTATTTACTTACATTGTAATTAAAGTTGATATTCAGGACCATATTTCATTACTGCTTCTAAAGAGGTTTCCAATGGTGCCATGAATAATTTCACCTAGAACTTTTACCTTGTACTTTTTTAATCAACAATGCTAATTGGTCTGGCCTGTTCATTGACGGGCAGATATCTTTTTCTAATTCATCTCAGGATTAGTAACAAATTTATTGGACTAAACTAGACTGTATTACAGTTACATGCTTGCAAGGTAACTGAATTGTGAACATTACTGACAGTACCTGTTTCCCAATCTTCATCACAGCTGTCAGTTGACATTGCTAAAAACACCCAGGGTCAAAAATAAAGGCAAAGAAGGTTTGTTTGTTTACAAGTTTGTTTACTAAGACAAAGATACATGTAGATAACACACAGTCCTCATAAAGATAACTTATGGCTTAGTTCTGAACTAACAGGAGTCAACTGTCTTATGCCCCATTCACACCAACGGTTAAACATGTTTAAATGTTGTTTAGTTTAACTCGGTTTTTAGCCTCTATCTTGAACATTTTTAAATGTATATGACTCAAACTACCTGGAATGGTAATAAAGTCAATAAAGTTTCTTTTAGTAAAGATTTCATTCCAAATATTACGGGAGGTTAGGAGATATTTTTCTAAATCTGTTTTAAACTAAACAACATTTAAACATGTTTAAGCGTTGGTGTGAATGGGGTATTAGTCTATTTCATTTATATATAGACATTTGTATTATGTACATACTGTGTCATATGACACTTCTCTGTTCCACAAAATTAATTCAACCTCAGTAGCAGTAGTTTCCAAACTTATATTGTCTCAGATTGATTACCATAATTTGAGAAAAAGTAACAAAATACCAAACACAAATTTCTGTCACGACATTATCTTTGTCCCATTAATAAAAACTGGCCAAACGTAAGTCCACATGGGCTGATTATAATCCGCCTCCAATATATATATATATATGAATATATATATATATAAACAGAGAAACAATATAAAAAGTGTTTCACGCAGTCGTAGGAGTGACTGTCTCTAGAAATTTTCTATCTTAAATTGTATATATATATATATATATATATATAAACTAAATGTAAAGGTCAAGAAACCAACTTCATAAAGGTCTTTAGCTGTATTTGCTCTACGTTTCGGCCGT
Organism: Dendrophyllia cribrosa; assembly: GCA_024195265.1. NCBI lineage: Eukaryota > Metazoa > Cnidaria > Anthozoa > Scleractinia > Dendrophylliidae > Dendrophyllia > Dendrophyllia cribrosa. Next base: position 21,201,008 of record JAJLRJ010000013.1, read on the forward strand.
TGCGGCCTTCCTCAGGAGCGTACGCTCCTCACTAAGCCCGTACGAAAATTCTCGGCGAGACACCAGCCAGATTCAGGCCATAAAAAATATGCTAATCAGCGAGAATCGAACGTGACATGTCATAGCGATAATTCGGCTGACACGAGCGAGACAAACAAACGAGAATCGAGCAAGAATAGAGCGAGACATTTGTACCGCCGTGACATTTGGATGGCTCGACTGAGCGAGAATCGGGCTATATTCAATATCCTGTTCGAAAATTTATGGCCAGACACGAGCGAGATTCAAGCAAGACAAAAGTCACGCTCATAACGAGCAAGAATCAAGCGATGAATGTTTTTCTCACTTAGATGGAGATCAGTCTACGTACAGTAAAAACGCATCTTCAAAAAAATATATAAAAAATCTCTTTTATTTACATCTTACAACTTACATTAATTATCATGAAACTGCTTCCCTTTTACAAGATGTTCCTTTCTGCGCGACTTTGCAAAATCCCGCCTTAACATTGGTATTTTTGACAGTTTGTTTTCTCGGAGCAATTTGCAACCGCCGCGAACAACTTGCTTGCACATGAGTTGCTATTTCTTCGGCAAACTCCTTTTAAAATGGGAATTTCAATATGAATATTATCCGCTTGGTTTATTAGTTCTGTCATGCGAACGATGAAGAAGCGGGGACCGAATTCCCAAGATATTCTAAGCAACATTTTCAATTTTATGCGAACAAACGGTAACCCAACAAACAGTGGAACAAACTTGCTACCGCGACGTAAACAACTTGCCGCGTGAAAACCTTCTTTCATTTCACAATTCTTTTTATCTGCTTTACGGTAACAGCGAACCTTGCTAGTTCCTAACAGGGCAGTCTTCGTAATTTTTTGTTTTATGAAGAACTTTTTACGATATTTCAAGCCAAAGGTTCAATTTTAGAGGAATCCGGAGGAATCTACGCAAACAAATTTGCAACCCAACGCGAACAACATGAAAGCTGGTTGGAACATCCGAATTGACTGTAAATATCTTAAACGTTATTCACAATTGTACTGTACAATGTATAAATAATCATCCTCAGCAATATTTCATGAGATCTAATGAGCTTATAACTTGAAAAGAATTATTTTAAGATCATTTAAAAACAGGCTAGATCCAAATTGGCTTGATAAATAACGGTTGGTTTTAAATTCCTTCGATCGATGAAATAGCTCTTGCAGCAATGTTCCATGTACAATGTAATTGCTCACCTCAAATTCTCTCTTCTCACTCTTCGGGCGTTATGTTATCACATAAACCATAAGTGCTAAAAACCAACGTTTTTCCCAACAGACTAGAGATCCTAACGGCAGAAGTCAAACGCTTGGTTCCACTATTGGAAGCCGCATAAATTCGCCGAAATATCCGATTGCAAATCTGAAATGATCCAACAAAATTGAGGGAATACTTTGCCAAATTCTGCATGTATTACAAGTAGTATAGGGGTTGGGGGTACCAGCGCATTTTTGCAAAATGCGCTGTTACCAAACCCAACCCCGATACTACAGCCATACAATGGCCTCCATATAATGGTTTATATCTAATTTGCGCTCGTATTTCGAGTATATGCAATGGCTTCCATATAATGGTTTATATCTAATTTGCGCTCGTATTTCGGGTATATGCGGTGGCTTCCATATTTTGGTGTCTATAAAATTGCGCTCGTATTTCGGGAATATATAATGGTTTCTAATTTATGGAATATACATAATGGTTTCTAATTTCTGGAATATACATAATGGTTTCTAATTTATGGAATATACATAATGGTTTCTAATTTCTGGAATATACATAATGGTTTCTAATTTCTGGAATATATATTTTGATCTCGTATTTTGAATTTCATATTTTTGGAAAACTATATGTTTTCATCTGATAATACCACAACATAGTCTCATTGGATTCAATTTAATTAAAGAATGATGGCATAATGTCCATATGCATAACTGTTGATTCCGTCTTCTTGTATATATCGTTTGTCATCAAAACAACTGAGTGATACTTTATTGATTTCATAACTTCCTAATTGATGGTTTTGACTTCTGATTGTTTTCATTCTATTTTATTGTGAGGAAATGAGTCATCAGATTGTAAACAGGATGGAGTTATCGGTGTGTGACATTCTCGGAAAAAACAGGGGAAGCCCCCTATGAAATGAGTCATCACTATAGCTATTGTTTCAGATCACGAGAGAAAATATTTTCAACATATTATGGGGTTTGATTTAACTTTACAAGATCTCTCAACTTTGCCCGGTCTGTTCTAAACTCAATAAAACGCTGTTTATCCATCAGTGATATCAAAGGTGTGCGAAATATTATGCCTTCCACTCTTGTTTATATTGGTTCAGTTTCCCACGCGTGGGAATATTTATTGTTTCATCACCTTTTATGACAGCTTCCATGATTAGCATTTGGATTAAAAATAACATCTACGCAATGGAACAAAGATAGTTTCCCACGCGTGGGAATATTTATTGTGAGGAAATGACATCGTTCGGTAGCAATAAATTCGCGTTAGCCGATTTTTACATGTTCGCTATTTTTGTTTTCTGGGAATTTAGACACGTGCCGCTTATAGCTATTGTTTTAAAAATATTATCTCATATAATAGTATAGAATGAATTGTGATATGATAATTCACGATGAGTTGAAAGCAATGGGTAATTTTATTTGTGATTTTTGTGACGTAAAATTAGTAGAAGTTGATAGTAGTGTGAGAGTGATCGAGTCATGTTGTAGTGAACAAGATATAAATAATATAGATGGCATGAGTGTTTGTCTAAATTGTGGTTCCGTACATGGATATAATTATGTTGAAGAGTATGTTAATTTTCATGAGAGTAAGTATAAAATACGGCGAAAATCGGTATATCATCGGAAATATCATATCCAAAACACAATAAATGACATCTGTAGCCAACACAAATTACAGATATCAAACAACAATAATAGAACTAAAATCATGAAATTTTTTTAGGAGATAGATAAAATTTTGCCACAGATAAATGGAAACCGAAAACGTATGATAAATATTGATTACATTTTAAAACAATTATTTAAGATGTTAAAATTACCAATTGAAAATTATATACCTTTATCTAAATCGAAAAGAACATTAACTTGCTATAAACAATATTGGGATAATATCCTATTGTTAATAGGTGATCAAATACAAACAATTATTAATAAATGATCCAATATCGTCATGCAAAGGGGGTTTCCCTATGAATGAGTTATTGAATGAAGTTTGTTAGTAAAGTTTACTTGAAGGTTTACTCAAATTTTTTATCATACTGTTTCTCGAATTTATCAGCAAGAGGACAAAGATCGATGATTATTTCATCTAACTGTCTCATTTCATTGATGAAAACAGTGTGGTTGAATTGATTTCCTCTGAGACATGGGCGTAAATCAACTAATACTTTTTGATATGTTGTGTATGCAAATTTAGACATTTCTATTTTCTTTTTATAATTCTTAATTTCACTTACTGTTTTTAGCACTAAACCAGCTCCAGAAATAGAAGCTAGTATAGCAGGATTTAATGTGATACTACCAGCTACAGTACCAATAACTATTAAGCCTGTTGAAGTTACATTAATAGCTAAATTCAATCTCTTAAAATATTTGAAAGCCTTCATATAACACCAAAATCTTTTGTGGTAGAATCGGTATAATGCTTTGATTTCAGATAATTTTTCTTGGCTGATATATCTGTCAATATGATTAAAATTGAATATTTCTGTTTTCGTCATTTTATATTATATATTTGGATAATAATTATATTTTAGGATTTGAAAGAAGACAATAAATTACACCACTTATTTGACCCATTATTGGAGATCTTTTTAATTTCTTCGGCATTGAAAGGAAGCAATATGTGTATCCAGGCCCCATTTCATAGTCATTATAAAATCTTCCAAATGCATCATGAAAAATAGCATGTTTAATTAAAAATTGGTAATTGGTATTTAGAGTACAAGAACCTGGTCCTATTAATCCAATGTCAGGGTGTTTTTCTAATATTTGGTTAAATGATATTGGCTTATTCAAATAGTTAATGTACAAATATTGATAAATTAAAGAAGATTTCAAGATTTCATCTTTAGTATTAGGATGCAGGTTTTTTTGAGTTGTAAAAAATTTATTGCAAAAATTAATTGCGTTATCCAAATTCAGCATATATATTTATTGATTATATTAAATGTAGCTTTTATATATAAAAATATGGTGTATGTTTTTCCTATGTGATTAAAATTGAAGATGCCTGTTTTAGTTATTATATTAAAACTCTTCAAAAAGTACACTGATATGGCAATTATAAGGTGCATATGTAATATGATCAATTGATATTAATTTGATTTGTACAACTGTACCTTCCCTGAAATTGATAATTGAAGATAAAATATTGAAAGTGTAATAAATTTTATTAGATGTTTTATCCCATAGTTGAGGTCCAAAAGAATTGTTACCGATCAATATAACCATTTTTTTGTATCCTTCAGGCGGTTTATCGTCCAATATTATCAACCCTAATTTTACTATTTTCAAATTAGTTAACGCAATAAATGATGATGAACCGTTGAATATGATATCATTAGTGTTCTTATTTTTCATATAATTGCCTAAAAATATGAATTTTTGTTTCTTTATGGGTAAACCAATTATGTTTCTACCATTCATATCAATATCGGTCTCCATAACCATTTTTCCATTTTCAATTACAAAAACAGTATCAAATACATCTGGATCGACACTCGAGACATGTCCTTGAACACCATAAACGATTAGATGTGCTTTATTTGTATTTCCTTTTGTTATTCTTCCATGAAGATCTATCATTATATATTCAGGTGGAGAGACCGGCCATTTGTGTAAATGAACAATGCTTTTCGTATATCCTCCAGTGTTAAATATCTTTGTAGTTTGCTGCCCAATATTGATAACTGTTGATACAACACTGACAGTTGTCGAACTAATATAAGCTTTATCTGGAACGAAAAACTCAATCACCATAGTGTACTCACCTTGAGAAAGATTTAGTGCATTTAAACCTATCCTTGACGCGAAGTCATTGTTATTGTCTATCGTAAGAGTTATATCATAGGCTTTCTTGTTAATTTTATGCGGCGATCCATCAAAATCAATGATCCCATTGACAACAATATTACTCTCCGATGAGCTCTGATTAACATCTTCCATCATGTATCTGAAAACGTCTTTTTTAGCTGAGGAAGATATATGTGACTTGTTTACATAACTCTTATAATCGTCTGTTATTCGTGTGTACATGTTCGAATTAGAATCGTTGAGTTCGGAGTTGAAAAACGAAACATTGACGGCAGCACCATTCTCATTTGGTTTAGGTGTTGCTAAATTTATAATCTTATGATTTTGCAAATCGAGATCGCTTTCTACCTTTTTATCAAGTTTGAGTGTTTCTAAATTATTTATTGCATTCGTATTTTGATTTATTCTTGTGTTGTTTTCACCATTTTTTGTATCAACATATCTTTTATTCACAGCATGATCAACTGCTGTTGGATCTTTTATATTGAAAATTGTATTATTATTCATATCCAAACCAGTCTCCATCGACAACATCTCTTTTCGAGATAAGAATATATTTTTTACATCGTTATATGAAACAAGATTGTTGTAACTTGCAGCTAAATCCAAGTATGTCTGTGGTTTCGATTTTACAACATTATAAAGTTCTTTCAAATCAATATCCTTAGTGACTTCGTGTGTATGTGAGGGGGTTGAAGGATGATAATTTTTTAATGTTCTCATATTCACTGTTGATAAATCATTATTTTCATCAGTGACGACGTTTAATATTTTTTTATTTTTTGCATCATAATTTTCACCTTCTAAATTTAAAAAATGTGTTTTTCCATGATAAAAAGGAAAAGCATCATTATCACCTGCTGCTTGAACATTTAATAAAGCATGATAATTAGCATCTAAATGATCAGTTAATACTATTCTTTCATTTTTCATATATGCATCTGTAATATTAGCTTTTTTATTATTATAATTTTTAAGAGTTATCATATTAGTTGCACAAAGATCATTATTTTCATCAGTGTCCATGTTTGTGATTAATTTTCGGTCCATATCGATTTCACCAGGAAGAATTAATTTATGTCCCCGCATATCAAGATCCCCCACCATATGAGTTGTTCCATCTAATTTTAAATAATGCGTGTCTCCATACTCTTTATTAACAGCATCTTTTTCTGAAATTGGTGTTTTTAAATTTCTTATATTATTGTTTTTCATATCAAGATTTGCTGTAACTAATGGTAAATGCTTACTAACAAATGTATTTCTAATAAATTTGAAATCAACTACATCATTCAAACCAGTAACTGTTCCTATATTTACTATTTTTTTATTTTGCATATCATAATTACCATCATCTGTCAATTTGAAGCCAACGCCTGGCGGGCCTGGTGGCCCTTGTGATGTTGTTGTTGTTGTTGTTGTTGTTGATGGTAGTAATCCGTTTGAATAACTCATTATATATAATATGAGTATATTATATTTTTTCATTGAAATTCTTGGTTGTGAATTTCCTTGGTTTATCAATATATATGAAGCAATATGAATCATTAGTGGCTTTTTCATAGTCAGATTTTTTTATACCAAGCTCTCTACTAATCCTGTTTTGTTCGTTTGGAGAAGGAAATTCAAAAATGCAGTAATGTGTAGAGTTAAGACGGATACATTTGTCAGTGTCATAAAACGATTGACTAAGATATATGCAACTGCAATTTTTGTTTCTTGAGTTAGTGTAGTAGTTTCTTATTTCTGCATCATTTTTACTACCAGTATTAAGATAGTCATCAAAAATAACCAACTTTTGGTTATCACAATTTAATTCGGACAAAGGCAATATTTGATCATTACTTGCTTCAATAATTGGGTAACCCACCTCTTCACATCATCACAGATGGAAAAAGAAGATTAGTTAACTTGAATGGCGCAGATACAGCTTTCTCACTGATTCTGAAAAGTATAGAATAATATAACATAATAGTATAATGAAACCGTATGAATTCAAAAGATTTTACCATCCAAAACTTGGTAAATTTGTATACAGACACAAAGGATCGGGAATTATCGTTGATAATATTTTCAAACCGTTGAAGAGTGTTGCATCATCTGTTTTCAAGAAATTTGCTAAGCCAATAGCAAAGAAGGCGTTAGAATCGGGGATATCCCATGCAGGTGAGCGACTGAGTAAGGCGGTATCTCAAAAATCTGGTGATTTGATAATGAAAAGATTGACAAATTTGAGAAAAGGAGCTACAAGACAAACAGCAATTGTTCCATCCTCACCCATTAAACAGCTGCAGCAACATTATCAGCCAAAACTAGATCAAGAAAGTACTGATATGATACTGAATAGACTCATTTCTGGAGATGGTTTGAGGAGAAGACGTAGAGTTAGATTTGTATAGAATCAATGAATATATTTTTTAATTGTTAAAATTATATAACATAATAATATATGTCTTTTAGAACAGATAATTTTCTACAAAGAAATGAGTTGGTGCGATTCCAACTCGATGATGTAATCAGGTCTCCAGCTAACGGTCAACACCAAACGAAAAATGGTTATAAATTTACAATCAACGATCGGTCATCATTCTACGATTGGTATAATGCCTATATTGAAGTCCAATTCCAAGTACAGAAATTAGCAGACGGAACGGGATATGCTGCTGCTGACAGAATCACAGTCATTAATGGAGTGCATTCCTTAATTGACCACATAATGATTAAAAGCGCTGGGAAAATTGTGTACGACACTGATAATCTACACAAGGTCACTTTTGTGAAGAATTTGCTAGAGTATTCTGATGATTATAGCAGATCAGTCGCTAAAAACAGTTTCTGGTATTTGGACACGAATGCTACAACAGCCAACACGAATACAGGATTTGAAGCTCGCCGGTTGCAAACTCAAGCACTTCGAGACAATGGGACTGGTGGTGCTAAAAACATTAATGTGATTATACCATTGAACAGGTTCTCATTTTTTGAAGAACTTGAAGATAAGATGCTTGTACCAATGCAAATACAATTTAACATTGAGCTACAAAACGATGGTAAACTCATTCACATGGCTAATGGAACTGATGCTGGAAGAATTGTTGTTAATAGGTTTTTGCTATGGGTGCCAAAACTAACTCCAAAGGATTCATTGTATGACAATTTCGTTAGTTCATTTCTTAAAGAAACTCAGTGGAAATATTTAAGGGAAATGTACGAAGCATCAGCTCCTACACAATCATCAGGATTTTTCCAGATTTCAAGCAGTATTGACAATGTCAAACACATTTTTGTTTACTTGAAAAGAACAAACCCGCCTAATGATGCAGTTGAAGAAGACAGTCCTTATCTAATGGACACTTTTAAACTTAATGCTGCTGATAATAACTCTTCCCTTTTAAACTGTAGACTAGAATATGGAAATGGAGTCTTTTATCCAGAAACAGAGTATGATACAGAATCAAAAGTGAGAATCTATAACGATTTGATGTCATATGCTATGCGGAAAAATGACTATAACAGCGGAACTCAGCTGAACTTAGCAAACTATAGTTCTTTGTTTGGGTTGATTTATTTCAATCTTACATATCAAACTGAAAAAAATAACAAGAGATCCGAAACAGCTAATCTTCAGGTATAGACTAAGCCAGAATGCAGCTGCAAACTTCAATGTTCATGCTGTAGTCCTATATGAAGAATCTGTTGTCATTGACAAGGTGGGTAATGAATTGGTTATAGTGTAAAATTGTATAATAAGTAATGTATTACTAATAAAAATAAATATCCTTATTTCATATATGTTTTATAACTGGAAAAAATTATATAACATATATTATATACAGCAAATGATTCAGCTTTTTGAAATCAAAGTAAATTTGTCTGACAATCAAAAGAAGAATCTTAGCAATGCTTTCAAAAAAAGGGAAACTATTGTTCTCAGACTATCAAATGAATCTCTGAACGGAAATGATATTCTATATGTACCAGCAATGGTAAAGAAGAGATTGGAGAAGAATCGTATGATGAATAAGGGTATGGATATCAAACTTGTTAAAAGTAATATCAGAAAACAGGTTGGAGGTAGTCTACTAACTTCTATCTTAAGTATTGGAAAGACACTAGCACCAACTATAGGTAAAACCCTTGGGCTATCAGCTCTTGCTGAATTGGCTTCAGAAGGTGCTTCTCAGATTGTGAAATCAATATCTGGCAAAGGCGTACAGTCGGGTGGTTTTCTCGTACCACAAGACAAAATTAATAAGCTGATAGAATATAAGCATCTTTTATCGACGAAACAAAAACAGGATATATTGAATGCCCTTCAATCAGGTTCAGGTGTTCATGTAAAACCAACAAAAACACAATCAGGTGGATTTTTAGGCACTCTGTTGGCAAGCATCGGTGTTCCACTCCTTCTAAATGCTTTGACTGGTAAAACTGGTAGTGGGGCTCCACGAATGGGAATTAGTAAGAAAAAAGGGGTAAGGGAGCTCCGAGAATTGGTGCATACAGACAACCACCTCCATTTATAGGTACATGGGATAATCCAATTGGTATGGGGATTAAAAAAAAAACTACCAAAAAAAACAAGTCGGGAGAAGGCATACTATTAGGGAAAAACAGCCCATTCAATGGCATACCACTACTAGGGGCAATACTGTAAAACCAAAATTCCATAAAGATATCCCGTTAAGTAATCATGATCTAATAAAATGGTGTAGATATTTAAACATCCCAATCAGTGATGTTCTGTCAAGGGATGAAAGAGTTCCACATAAGCATAAACAAGCTTTATTCATTTACAATCTCGAACCCTCATATATGAGTGGAAGCCATTGGGTGGCCACATATGTCAATGACAACGTAATAAATTATTTTGACAGTTTTGGTATGCCCCCATTTCAGGAGATTGTAAATCATGCTAAAAGAAAGAATATGACTCTGTTACATCAAAACAACCAAATCCAGAACATAAAAACGACTACATGTGGTTACTTCTGTTTATACTTTCTGAATGAAATGAATAAAGGGAATTCATATTACAATCTATTGGAAGTGTTCGACATATATGACACAATGAAGAATGAGAGATTCCTCGAACATTATTTCAAAAATATCTAACTTATATATATAATGGTTAAATCATATTGTGTAAAACAGAAGAAGCAAACAAAATCGGTACCTGGTACTGAAAAACTTGTTAAAACAAAAAATAATCGTCTTATGCTAAAATCTCAATGTAGCGAATGTGGGGCTACTAAAACACGTTTTGTATCCAATAAAGATTTAAAATAAATAGCCAGTCAGAGATGGCTGGCGGATTTTTAGATATAGAAGGTAGTCACAGTCTTGGTGAAATAGCAGCTAAAAGCGCTTTAAAAGGTTTGTATAATTTAGGTAGAATCGGAGCATCAAAGGCAATTAAATCTGATTTTGCAAAACGAAAGATTAAAGGTACTGTAAACAAATACCTTGATCAAGCGCTTAACAGTTTCACATCGGATTTATCGAAAAAACTAGACCCTATTCATGGTGGTGCTGTTGATATTCATAACGCTATCGGTAAATTACCAAAACCCAAAGGCGGTTGGACATTACCCGGTCATAAATATACTGGGCCTTATAATGATTTAGAGAGTCAAGTGAAATATGACCCAACAACTGGCCAAATATTAGAAATATATGACCAACCTACAGGAAGAACGGATGCCATTGCCATGCAGCACGATGTTGATTATAGTGTTTGTAAAGACGACAGAAAGTGCAAGAATAGAGCAGACAGAAAAATGGTCAAAGCTTTAGATGAAGTACCATATGATGAGAGACAATGGGGTCATTGGTTGGCTAGAAACACGATTGATATAAAACAGAAATTAGGCCTTGGTGTTAAACAAAAAAGGAAGCCAAAAAACGGAAAGCGGCGTTGAGTAAAAATGATTGGGCTCAACAATTAGCCGATGAATTACATAAGCCAATCAAACGAAAATTTAAAACAAGAAGAGTTATTGTTAATGGAATAGATGATATTTGGAGCGCTGACCTTGTAGAAATGCAGAAGTTTTCAAAATGGAATAAAGGATATAGATATTTGTTAAACATCATTGATGTGTTTTCAAAATTTGCTTGGAGCATTCCCATTAAAAATAAAACCGGTAATACAATTACTGAATCATTTGATGATGTTATTAAAAAGTATAAAAGAAAACCGAAATATTTATGGGTAGATCAAGGATCTGAATTTTATAATAAAACTTTCAAAGACTGGCTAAAGAAAAATAATATTGAGATGTATTCTACTTTCAATGAAGGTAAAGCTGTTGTTATTGAGAGATTTAACAGAACATTAAAATCTAAAATGTGGAAACAATTTACAGCTCAAAATACAACACAATATTTAGACATGTTACCAAAACTATTAAATGAATACAACAGTACAAAGCATTCAAGCATCAAAATGAAACCGGCAGAAGTAAATAAAAAGAACGAGGGAAGTGTATATCTCACTTTATATGGTGATATGGAACCATCATCATCAAAAGTAAAATTCAAAGTTGGTGATAAGGTTAGAATTTCAAAGTATAAAAGAAAGGTATTTGATAAAGGATATACAAGTAATTGGACTGAAGAGGTATTCACAGTTGATAAAATCCAATACACAAACCCTATTACATATAAGTTAAAGGATCTTAATAATGAATCAATAGAAGGGTCATTTTATGAACCTGAATTACAATTAGCAGAACAGGATGTATTCAGAATTGGCAAAGTCATTAGGAGGGATTACAAGAAAAAACAAGCTTTGGTATCATGGTCTGGTTATCCAAAAGAATTTAATTCATGGATACCGTTAAAAGATGTCAAAAATATCTAACATATATGTATCATGAGTGGCATTGAGAAATATATCAAAAAAATAAATTTTCAAATTCAGGAATGTGAAGATGAAATAGACAATCTTCATGATAAAATATATGATAATGAGCGTAGATTGGATCTGTTACAATATAAAAAGAAATTATTGAAACTTTATCATAAAAAAATACATGAAATTGATGAAGATATAACATTGAAACAGTTATTGAATATTATCTGCAATGAGATAGAAAACAATAGATACGATGATGAATGTAATGTGTTGAAACAAACCAAAGTTGATAATGTCGAATATCTCAAACGTGAAAATAATATTTTTACACCTGTGAATACAACAAGTAATGCAAATTTGATTAATGAGACTTGGCTTTAAAAAAGGTTTAAAGAGATGTTACTATTTACAAGTATCCCAGAAATTTCTGAGATATTTATATCTTTGCATTCGCTATTCATTGGTAGCCAAAAATATTAATGTTTCTGGCTATTATCAACCATATTTAAACGCACTAAAATGACTTAAAAAAATAATCATACTATATAGTAATGGTAAAACAATCAAGGGGAAGACCTAAAAAGTATATGACCGATGAAGAAAAACGTATTATGGGACGTCTTTATTGTAAGAAGTATAATGACAATCCAGATAATAAATATCATTGTATTGAATGTAATAAATATTTTCATCCTGCAAGTAAATATAAACACAATAAAACTATGATTCATCAATTGAATTCACAAAAATACAACAACGAATAACACAAGGATATCATAAAAAGATAATCATATATGACCAATCATATATAACTATCTCAAATTATTTCCAAAATGATGCCAAAAAATAAACGCACTCTAAAAGGTACTTAAAGAATTATAATATAGTTATATATATATATAGATAATGGAAGCATCAGACTTGACAAACAAATGATATTAAAAATACAGAATGCCAAACCAGCTCCTGAGGTTGCAATGGTGGATAACAAAAAACAACGTAGGAGACCAATTCCAACACCAAGAAAAAGTGTTAAACAGATGGTGAATGAGTATGAAGACCATATTATTTTACCACCGACTGAGTTTAGAGATGACTATAAACCAGTGCCAGCACCTAGAACTAAAAAGTCAGTTGCAGAAAAACCAGTTCCTACTACAAGAACTAAAATAGAGCAAACAGACAAAGCTCTAAAAGGTTATACTAAATCCTATGAAATTAATATAAAAAATAACAAAGACCCACTGGTGCAACTGCAGAACACAAGAAAGGCTATTGAACATCATATTACAAATACACTAAAATCCATGAAAGGACTAAAATTTGTTGAAACACTCAAGGTAATATTTGCAAAAATATCAAATGGAGAAACAGTGTATAAAACTGCCTATTTCAACAGTCAAGTTCAAACAATCATAAACAACCTAGAGATTGCTGAATCACTACAAGTGTCAAAGCAAAACATATTAAACCAGATTGCAGTTTGGATTTCAGAGGGATCTGGTTGGACTGTCCAATCAGTGGAAAATCATTATATTAATGTTGTAAAATATCAACCAATGAGAGGCTCTTCATATATTCAACTACCCCAAGAACTCAGCAACAGTGCAAAAGGATTGATCAACCTACAAAATGAGGATAACGAATGCTTTAGGTGGTGTCACATCAGACATCTAAATCATCAAGATAAAGATCCTCAACGAATCAAGAAACTCGATAAGAAATACATCAACGAATTAGATTATTCAGGAATTGAATTCCCAGTCACCACCAAACAGTACAACAAGATTGAAAAACAAAATAACATCAATATAAATGTGTTCGGTTATGAAGACAAACAACCATACCCAATTTATGTCTCAAAAGAAAAACATAAAGACCACATGAATCTTCTTCTGATAACAGAAAATGAAAACAAGCACTATGTCTTGATTAAAGATTTTAACAAATTAATGTTCAATCAAACCAAACACAAAGAAAGAAAACATTTCTGCATGTATTGTCTTCAATGCTTCAGCTCTAAAGAAGTATTAACTAATCATAAAAAAAACTGCATGCAAGTGAATGGCACACAAGCTATAAAAATGCCTGACAAAGATAATAATATACTAAAATTCAATAATTTCCATAAAAAACTACCGGTACCATTTGTTATTTATGCAGATTTTGAAGCTATAACAGAAAAGATTCAGGGATGTAAACAAAATAATGATTCATCATACACTGAAGCATACCAGAAGCATACAGACTGTGGATATGGTTATAAAGTAGTTTGTTGTTATGATGATAAATATACGAAACCAATACAAATATATAGAGGTGAAAAGGCTGTGTACAAATTCATGGAAGCTATGCTTGATGAAGTCAAATATTGTAAGAAAGTCGTGAAAAAATATTTCAACAAACCATTAAAAATGACTAATGATGATGAAGAAGAATTTCAAAAAGCTAAAGAATGCCATATATGTGATCAAAAGTATACAGAGAAAGATATTAAAGTTAGAGATCATTGTCATATAACTGGTAAATACAGAGGCTCTGCTCACCAAGAATGTAATCTGAAACTCAGAGTGAATCCAGCAGAGATAAAAATTCCTGTTATATTCCACAATCTCAGAGGTTATGATAGTCATTTCATAATGCAAGAGATTGGTGAAATAGTCAAGAAGCATACATACAAAAATAAGAAAGGAGAAGACAAACAGATGAATATAAATGCTATACCAAACAATATGGAAAAGTATATGGCTTTCATGCTTGGTAATCATCTTACCTTCATTGATAGTTTCCAGTTTATGAGCTCTAGTTTAGAAAAACTAGTAAGCAATCTACCAAAAGAATCATTAAAATATACCTCTCAACAATTTAAAGGTGAAAAGCTTAATTTAATGTCACAAAAAGGAGTCTATCCATATGACTTCATGGACAGTTTTGATAAATTCAATAAAAAACTACCACCAAAAAAAGAATTTTACAGCATATTAAATGATATATGTATATCAGATGAAGACTATAAACATGCTCAAACTGTTTGGGAAACCTTCATGCTTGAAAATATGGGTGAGTACCATGATTTATATCTTAAATCTGACATCCTTCTGTTAGCTGATGTGTTTGAAAACTTTAGAAAGACCTGTCTGCAATACTACAAATTAGACCCATGTCATTATTTTACATCTCCAGGCTCGTCTTGGGATGCTATGCTAAAAATGACTAATATTAAATTAGAATTAATGACTGATATTGACATGTTTCAATTTATTGAAAAGGGGATGAGAGGTGGTATTTCTTATATAGCCAATAGGTATGGAAAAGCAAATAATAAATACATGAAATCATACAATGAGAAGGCGCCCTCAAAGTATATTATGTATCTTGATGCTAACAATCTCTATGGTTGGGCTATGTCACAATACCTACCAACTGGCAGTTTCAAATGGATGACAGAAAATCAGATTAAGAAGTTAGACTTAACTAAATATAAAGAAGATAGCAATAAAGGTTTAATACTAGAAGTTGACATGGAATATCCTGAAGAATTGCACAGCCTTCATAATGACTACCCATTAGGACCAGAAAAAGTTAAAGTGACTAACAATATGTTGTCTGGGTATTGCCAAAAGATAGCTACCAAATATAATATATCAACAGGTCTTGTACAAAAACTGATTCCAACTTTAAGAAACAAAGAAAAGTATGTTCTTCATTACAGAAACCTACAATTATACACTGATCTTGGTTTGAAAATAACAAAAGTTTATAGAGTACTAGAATTCAATCAGTCCGCATGGTTGAAGCAATATATTGATTTCAACACTCAGAAAAGAACTAATGCCAAAAATGCCTTTGAGAAAGATTTCTTCAAACTTATGAATAATTCAGTATTTGGAAAAACAATGGAAAATATCAGAAAACGAGTAGATGTTAGATTAGTGACTGATGAAAAGAAACTATTAAAAATGGCTGCTAAACCAACATATGTCAGCAGTAAGATATTCAATGAAAATCTAGTAGCTGTGCATAAGATTAAAGAAATACTAACCCTAAACAGGCCGGCATATATTGGTATGTGTATCTTAGATCTAAGCAAGACATTAATGTATGATTTTCATTACAACTACATTAAAAAGAAGTATGGAGACAAAGCTAAGCTGCTATTTACCGATACTGATAGTCTTACATATGAAATCGAAGCTGAAGATGTCTACATGGATTTCTGGAATGATAAAAAAGATTCGATAACAGTGATTATCCACAAGATTCTCAATATTTTGATAAGACCAATAAGAAAGTGATTGGTAAGTTCAAAGATGAAGCTGCAGGTATTCCTATTACTGAATTCGTTGGATTAAGATCAAAAATGTATAGTTATATGAAAGACAACCAAAAAGGAGGTAAGACCGCTAAGGGAATCAAAAAGAATGTAATAAAGAAAGATCTCAAACATGAAAATTATAAACAAACACTATTTGAAAATAAACAGATGTATCATAAGATGAAAACAATCAGAAGTCAAAAACATCAATTAGGAAGTTATGAAATCAATAAAGTATCACTCAGTTGTTTTGATGACAAAAGATATCTGCAAGAAGATGGAATCAGCAGTTATGCATATGGCCATTATGCAATTATTAATTAAATCCAATGAGACTATGTCAAGGTATTCCAAAAATATATTCCAAAAGTTAGAAACCATTATCTATATTCCAGAAATACGAGCGCAAATTTGATATAAACCATTATATGGAAGCCACTGTATATACCCGAAATACGAGCGCAAATTAGATATAAACCATAATATGGAAGCCACCGCATATACCCGAAATACGAGCGCAAATTAGATATAAACCATTATATGGAAGCCATTGTATATACCCGAAATACGAGCGCAAATTAGATATAAACCATTATATGGAAGCCATTATATGGCTGTAGTATCGGGGTTGGGTTTGGTAACAGCGCATTTTGCAAAAATGCGCTGGTACCCCCAACCCCTATACTACTATTACAAAGCAGAAAGCTTTACGCTGCCTGTCTAGTGTAGAAACTCTCTTCTCTGCAGAACCGAGACCTCTTTGAATGTGTCAGTCAGAGTAACCGATCGCGATACATGCAACACAAAACTTCGAACATGCCACCGCGAACTAGCCAATCACATCATAACAAAAGGTAAACAAACGGCTTCAATTACGCAGAGAACATATTAAATATGTCAGGCGCTAAATTACGTAAAAGTTATTGATCTACATGAGAAACTTTCCCTTTTAGGAATGTTATTAGACTGGGAAAATTATTTGCCAATGTATTTTTCGAATTGCTTGCCGTTTTGCCTGCAGTGAATTTGGTGAGTGCTCGAGTTAGCCTAAATATACGCATTCTAAAATGTCTCGCTGTGTCACGTTCAATTCTCGCCCGAATACAGCCTGACAAATGTCTTGTTGAGTTTCACAAATCGGATCAAATCAGTCTCGCTCGATCACGCTAAATGTTGGCCTGATTATCGCCGAGACAAGACCGAGACAAATGGCTTGTTTTAGGCGTAAAGCGAGACAAATTTGGTGTCTCGTTCTGTCTCGTTCAATTCACGCCGTAAAAATCACTTTATGGCCAGAATCAGGCCGGATTCTCGCTATGTCAGGCTATAATTTTCCGTACGGGTGAGGAAGGCCGCGACGGCCGAAACGTAGAGCAAATACAGCTAAAGACCTTTATGAAGTTGGTTTCTTGACCTTTACATTTAGTTTATTTCAACATTATTCAAGTCTCCACGATCGCTTCCAGTGATCCTTCATTTTAGGACTTTGTGGTTGGCATTGTTTGTTGGCTTCTCTACAATTCAAGTATATATATATATATATATATAGCTTTATGTCTATTCATGTGACAATATAAATAACAACAGCCTTGACACTTGTTTAATTACATTTATTCACCTGGATTTTGAATTCCTGAGGTTAAAGATGAACTACTGGGGGCATTATATGAAGGAATTGTGATTATAGATGAGTTGACAACTGCAGACGAGACAATATTAGTGGCAACAGATGGGACAGTCACAGTGGAAACAGACAGTGCAACACCGGTGGAAACAGATGAGGCAACACTAGTGACAACAGATGAGACAACACTGACAGTGGAAACAGACGAGGCAACACTGGTGGAAACAGACGAGGCAACACTTGTGACAACAGATGAGACAACACTGGTGGAAACAGACGAGGCAACACTAGTGACAACAGATAAGACAACACTAGTGACAACAGATGAGACAACACTGATGGAAACAGACGAGGCAACACTAGTGACAACAGATGAGACAACACTGGTGGAAACAGACGAGGCAACACTAGTGACAACAGATGAGACAACACTAGTGACAACAGATGAGACAACACTGGTGGAAACAGACGAGGCAACACTAGTGACAACAGATGAGACAACACTGGTGGAAACAGATGAGACAACACTAGTGACAACAGACGAGGCAACACTAGTGACAACAGATGAGGCAACACTTGTGACAACAGATGAGGCAACACTAGTGACAACAGATGAGACAACACTAGTGACAACAGATGAGACAACACTGGTGGAAACAGATGAGGCAACACTAGTGACAACAGATGAGACAACACTAGTGACAACAGATGAAACAACACTGGTGGAAACAGATGAGACAACACTAGTGACAACAGATGAGACAACACTGGTGGAAACAGACGAGGCAACACTAGTGACAACAGATGAGACAACACTAGTGACAACAGACGAGGCAACACTAGTGACAACAGATGAGGCAACACTAGTGACAACAGATGAGACAACACTGGTGGAAACAGATGAGACAACACTGGTGGAAACAGATGAGACAACACTGGTGGAAACAGATGAGGCAACACTAGTGACAACAGATGAGACAACACTGGTGGAAACAGATGAGACAACACTGGTGGAAACAGATGAGACAACACTAGTGACAACAGATGAGACAACACTGGTGGAAACAGACGAGGCAACACTGGTGGAAACAGATGAGACAATACTGGTGGAAACAGACGAGGCAACACTAGTGACAACAGACGAGGCAACACTAGTGACAACAGATGAGGCAACACTAGTGACAACAGATGAGACAACACTGGTGGAAACAGATGAGGCAACACTAGTGACAACAGATGAGACAACACTGGTGGAAACAGATGAGACAACACTGGTGGAAACAGATGAGGCAACACTAGTGACAACAGATGAGACAACACTAGTGACAACAGACGAGGCAACACTGGTGGAAACAGATGAGACAACACTAGTGACAACAGATGAGACAACACTGGTGGAAACAGACGAGGCAACACTAGTGACAACAGATGAGACAACACTGGTGGAAACAGATGAGACAACACTGGTGGAAACAGATGAGACAACACTGGTGGAAACAGATGAGGCAACACTAGTGACAACAGATGAGACAACACTGGTGGAAACAGACGAGGCAACACTAGTGACAACAGATGAGACAACACTGGTGGAAACAGATGAGACAACACTAGTGACAACAGACGAGGCAACACTAGTGACAACAGATGAGGCAACACTTGTGACAACAGATGAGGCAACACTAGTGACAACAGATGAGACAACACTAGTGACAACAGATGAGACAACACTGGTGGAAACAGATGAGGCAACACTAGTGACAACAGATGAGACAACACTAGTGACAACAGATGAAACAACACTGGTGGAAACAGATGAGGCAACACTAGTGACAACAGATGAGACAACACTGGTGGAAACAGACGAGGCAACACTAGTGACAACAGATGAGACAACACTAGTGACAACAGACGAGGCAACACTAGTGACAACAGATGAGGCAACACTAGTGACAACAGATGAGACAACACTGGTGGAAACAGATGAGACAACACTGGTGGAAACAGATGAGACAACACTGGTGGAAACAGATGAGGCAACACTAGTGACAACAGATGAGACAACACTGGTGGAAACAGATGAGACAACACTGGTGGAAACAGATGAGACAACACTAGTGACAACAGATGAGACAACACTGGTGGAAACAGACGAGGCAACACTGGTGGAAACAGATGAGACAACACTGGTGGAAACAGACGAGGCAACACTAGTGACAACAGACGAGGCAACACTAGTGACAACAGATGAGGCAACACTAGTGACAACAGATGAGACAACACTGGTGGAAACAGATGAGGCAACACTAGTGACAACAGATGAGACAACACTGGTGGAAACAGATGAGACAACACTGGTGGAAACAGATGAGGCAACACTAGTGACAACAGATGAGACAACACTAGTGACAACAGACGAGGCAACACTGGTGGAAACAGATGAGACAACACTAGTGACAACAGATGAGACAACACTGGTGGAAACAGACGAGGCAACACTAGTGACAACAGATGAGACAACACTGGTGGAAACAGATGAGACAACACTGGTGGAAACAGATGAGACAACACTGGTGGAAACAGATGAGGCAACACTAGTGACAACAGATGAGACAACACTGGTGGAAACAGACGAGGCAACACTAGTGACAACAGATGAGACAACACTGGTGGAAACAGACGAGGCAACACTAGTGACAACAGATGAGACAACACTGGTGGAAACAGATGAGGCAGCACTGGTGGAAACAGATGAGACAACACTAGTGACAACAGATGAGACAACACTGGTGGAAACAGACGAGGCAACACTGGTGGAAACAGATGAGACAACACTGGTGGAAACAGACGAGGCAACACTAGTGACAACAGACGAGGCAACACTAGTGACAACAGATGAGGCAACACTAGTGACAACAGATGAGACAACACTGGTGGAAACAGACGAGGCAACACTAGTGACAACAGATGAGACAACACTGGTGGAAACAGACGAGGCAACACTAGTGACAACAGATGAGACAACACTGGTGGAAACAGACGAGGCGACACTAGTGACAACAGATAAGACAACACTGGTGGAAACAGACGAGGC